>WEDG01003113.1:0-122559 GCA_017591395.1 Schistocephalus solidus
AATTATAGTTGAAGGCTGCGTGAATTCGCAGTGCAGGCGGAGAGGTGCACAGCATACAATTCCGGCCGTAGTGTATTGAATGTCCTCCTTGACAGCTGATCGAATACCCAAAAGTACGAGGGGTAGGTTGTCACTCCACGCAGTTGTCTGTTGGAGACATCATTGTTGTCTCCATTTGACGGTTCCGTTGTTCCACGAGGCCGTTTGAAGCAGGGTGATATGCCGTTGTCATGATGCGCGCACACCCGAGCAGTTTAGTGAACTCGCGGAAGAGGCTAGATTGTAATTTCTCTTCCGTAGTCAGTGGTAAAGGTGGCTGGCATACAAAAATTTGCAATCAAATGGTGCAGAAAGGCCATGGCAATATTTTCTGCCAAAGGTATCCGATATTGGAATTGCAATTGGCTATCGCGTGACGGTCGACGGCTGTGAAAATATAAGTGTGCCCACGTGAAGGAGGTAAGGACCCAACTAAATTTAAGTAACACGATGGAATCGAACGTCTGGAACAGCAAATGCGCTCTGTGGCAGATTTATTGTAAACGGTTATTCTTTTGCCATATTTTGAGTGTGAATAAGGAGCTCAAGGGTGAAAGCCTAATTCCCAAAATAAAGTGACTTGAAAGTGGCAACCATGTTTGAGAAGATGGGCAGTAAGTACTATCCCTCCCAAATTTCAGGAAGCGAAATTATTCCAGTTTAAAAAAAGAAAGGGAACCGAAAAGTCTGCAAAAAATACGGAGTCATCTCCTGGATCAACACTTCTAGGAAGATTTTTTCGGGTATCCTTCTCAGTCGCCTTAACACGCGCCTGGAACGGAAAAACTATTCGAAAAGTTAATGCTGAAACTTTACTGGTCAAATTTGTCATTCCGCATGTGCCGAATTTCGCAAAATGGCACAGGAGTCTGTGGACTCCCGGATAAATAAAATCTTTACCTTGGGATTCCGGAATTGTGTAGCCTCATAACTTACCTGACCGGCATAGTGCAGTCTTTCGTGCAATTGGGGTCCGAAAGACGTATGCATTTCTGTGTGCTTCGTCTCGGTCCATAGGATGAGTTTCGTTCGGTGCGTTCGGTTTAAGTCGTTCTCATAGTATTTATAAGTCTTATGTTTTTAGTGCCTCACTATGCACGTCGTGCGTGCACTAGGGCATATGCCTCTCCTTTCAAGGGTGTGCCTTGTCATTTGGCATACGGAAATGTTGCTCTGTGTTCCAGGGTGTACAACAACAAGCCGACTGCCAGCGCTCTCATAAAGTCATATGTTTTTGAAGTCTCTCGAATCTCTTTTCACACCTCAATAGCTGTTCAGGAGTTAGAACTAAATTCCAACCGTGTTACTCCACAGCAATTGCCCGTTCCTCCTTCAATTGACCTAGCGAAGCACAGCTCTTCTCAGTCAGCCGAGCCGAAGCCAGATAAAAAGCCTCCACAAAATGCTAACCTAAAGACCGAAAAAACAGAACTAACTCCTAACACATCAGAGAAAGCTGTTTGTTATTTTTGAGTCTAATAATATTTTAGCTGCAACCCAAAAAGCCAATGTGGGCGCGGATCAAGGCGGAACTGTTACACTACTACCATGGGTTTCGGCTATTAGGTCTTGAAACCAAAATTGCTGGTGGAATTTGTTTACAACTTCTTATGGGAAAAACCCTTACAAGGCGTGAAAGGAACCAGGTTGGCGGTTCTTTCCTTTTACTGTTTCATCTAGCTCGTGAGAACCGTCGCAGATATATTTAGGCTTGTGCCGTTTGCAGTCTTTATCATAGTTCCATTTATGGAATTTCTTCTTCCGTTTTATCTCAAATTCTTCCCCTTCATGTTACCAAGCACCTTCAAGGACAAGGATAAAGAGGTATGATATCCACAGTAGGTTCCCTTATTCAGATACCTAGGATGCAAAAAGGAGACGAGTACTTCAGGCAAAGTTGACAATGGCCAAGTTTTTGCAAGATACTGTTATGAACACGACCGCTGCATCAGCAAAAGGCAAAGATATGCCAACTATAATGGAGTTTCAAGAATTTATGAAGCTGGTGCGTCCCTTTATTGTCTTGATCACATGCGTGGCTCCTAACGATATTTCCCCTCCTATGTACAATTAGTATAGGAAACTGAACCTGAAACAGAGCATTTTAAAACTGAAACCGTGTTAGTTGCGGCGACGATAATTATCTAGACCAGCAAGCTGTCTAGCATGAATATTCCACCGGCGCGTCCCCTCTTAAACGTTGCAAACCTAATGACCGCTATACCTTTCACTGCATCACAGTTCAAGGCTGTAGGGGGCAGTTAGATTGTTAAAAGGATAGTATCATGCCGTTATTAACTTTAGTCAGCAATAAAAAGGTTGACAGAACAAGACTTGTGTGGTTTGTCCTAATTTAACAATTACTATGTTTTCCCCCACCGGCATCCTTTCACAGCCCTTTGTTGAACATTTCTTGGTGTCTGATGCAGGTTCACGCATGTCGATACTTTAACTGAATTGGCTTCTAATTAGTCTAACAAGTAGCTAAAAATCACGGCCTACAACAATGGCTGGATCTCACTTTGATCCTCGCTCATATGCATTTAAAGTATCAGCTTAACGCCAGTTTTGTTATCAATGAAGAAACACCAGCTTTTTATCACAGAAATCCTGAAAACTGAAGATTCTTGGTAGCATTCCATTCGTGAAATATCACGGCAACGTGGCCTGCCGTAATGAGCCACTACACCAGGGTTGCTAACCAAAGGCACTGGTAGACTATATGAAAGCCTCCCAGTACGTTCGTGAACCTTTAGTGTACGGTGTCGACTGTCTAACCTTCTTTCAGGTGTCTGCCGCCGATAAAATGCGGTGGCAGACACCTGAAGTAGCGTAGCGCGATAACGACGAGTACTTTGGTACGTAAAAGTATGACTAACACAGCTCCGCTTGTACTCTTTGAATGCTTAGGGAACATCTTGCGGTATTATAAATTGCTCCGGGACAGTAAATTACAGTGTGACTGCGATCACATCTAATGTATGCGATCTGACTGATATTTTACCATGTTCATTTCTATGTTTTGTGAGCTCTGATAGCATGTTTGGTAGGCTTGAACGGATATATGCAGTTCATAAACCACAGCAACGTCTTTTGGGATTGTTTTAAACTCGGTTTTGGGTTGACCTCGTTGGCTCTTTTAATAAAGAATGTCCTATTTAGGGCAGCACCGCTTAGAGAACGGGCCTGATGACGAATTAGTTGCAAAGTTTGTTCGTTTCACATAAGTGACTTCAAATAGCCACAGACCATGACAGTGCCTGCAGACAATCGCACAAGGAAACCTCATAAGGTTGTTTAAAACTCTAATTTCCCGCCATGCCAGGGTTCCCTATTAGCTTCCCTGTTGGCCAGCGGCCGCGTCCACTGGTGGTGGATATTATAACATATTTAAGTGAAGCTTGTCTTCGAATTAAACAGGCCTTCGAGCCTCATCAAAAAAAGTCGCTCATCAGCAATGAAAGTGCTACCAGCGCGCCAAAAATCACCCATTAGTAATTTTGTTTGCCATCGTTACCTTACAGTTAGGTCCCTGAACAAGACCGTTATATGAGACAACCTCGAAAAAATAAAACGTGTGGTAGTATATGGTCTGTCTGTGCCCGAAATTCCTAAGAAACATCATTTAAAATGTCCGATTCAAGTATTGCGATCCATCTGCAGCCGTCTCCTCCCTCTCCATGTCCGAACTCCCTCCCCTTCTGAGGGAGAAGTCGCCGATGCCATACAAAGGTTGCGCAACAACACCTGGAGATGGATTTGTACCCACAGAAATCTACAAGTCTTGTGTAGAGACTCTGGCGCCCTGGATTCATGAACTGATTGAACAAGCAGAGAGGGGTGAAATCGTTCCTGATGACTGGGGCTCAGGCATCCTTGTACCTGTCCACAATAAGGGGGATAAGAAGAGGTGCGAGAACTACGTGGCAAAAGTCTTATTGATTTTGCTGTGACGATCTCCGCTATGGTCCTCCGACGATTACAGGCTGCGTGTGACTAGGATGGGGGCCAAACCAAGTCGGATTCCCTGCTGGGCGTGGATGTGCGAACCAGGTTTTCACTCTGAAGCGCGTTCTTGTATCCCGCCATAGCTACCAAAAACCGAGGGCCATCAGCTCTGTTGACTTTCCCGCCGCGTACGATTCCGTTCATCGTGAATCCATATGACGGATAACGGAACTATGTGTAGCACAAAAAATCAGCGCCATGGTCAAGGTCTATTACCGTTCCACCACTGCGCGAGTACAGGTCCATCACAATCTTTCCCAACCGTTCGGTATTCGGTTTGGGGTTCGACAATGTTGCATCCTGTTGCCCATTTTTCAACTACCTTATTGTTTGTATTCCCGAAAAGGCCCTCCACAAAGAGGATGGCGTTTAACTTGCACCCGGACGCTGCCTGACTGATCTCGACCACGACGATGATGTCGTCTTATCAGCTTCAAGTTTTGGTGCTCTGTGTTCCATCTTGTCATGGGTGAATGAAGTTGCTAAATCGGTCTGTTTTTCCATAAACGTTAGGAATACCCGAAAGCACCTCTCGAAATTCATGGCTGCCAACTTGAAGAAGTAGGCATTTTCAAATACCTCGGGGTGAGGCTGCTACCCGATAGGCAAGGGAAGTATGACTATCTCTTGAATGTATGCTGTTCATCGGGTTTTATCAAGCCTTAGAAAGTGCCTATGGAGCTGACGCAAACTCTCCATTGCCATGAAGATTCGCGTGCATTCGTCCGGTATGTCCTTAGCTATGACTGAATGCTGGGCTATGCACGTGGAATTTAAGCGAAAACTGGACGTATTTGAATACAACTGCCTTATAACCATCCTTCGAGTAAATTACACCCACTTAGTCTCAAATGAGACCGTCTGCACACACTGCGGTAACATCGCAAAGATATCCCAGACCATCTAAGAAAGACGCCTGAGGTGGTTTGGGTACGTTCTTCGTCGTTCACCTAATGAACTCAGTGTTACTGCCCTTCATCAGGCCCCGCCGCCCACTTGGAGGTGTCGAAGAGGGGGGCAGCTTAAAACCTGGTTCAACACAGTTTGTTAAGACATGGAAGTGGTTCTTGAACCTTCGATATTCGGCCTCAGTCGTTGTGAAGGCGAATGGATTGAACTGTCCAAGTCTGTTGCGGCGGATCATCACACGTGAAGAGGTACAATCCATGGTATCATCAAAGCTGGCTAGATCAAGCATGATCGCAGCCCTAAAAAGTGCAAGTGCATGTTGCCCAGCGCATGACGGTGCGCAGCCCTCTTCAGTACAACGTGAACTTCCAGTGCCTCTCCAATGTTCCACTTCCTGAGTCAGGCGCTCGAGAAATGAAGATCCAGCCAGCAAACCTTGACTTCACTCTCTGATAGCGGTTGACGCGACTCCTCTGGTGGACGCGTGGTCATCGCTCTCGCAACGAGTTAATCATACACTACATGCGCGAGAACCAGTCAGTGATGAGCTGGCTCATATACGACTGACGTGACACTCTGCGAATACCTACGTTAGTACTAAGAACTGATCAAAAAACCCTTATAGTTATCTGCTGGATGCCGAGAACCACGTCTGTCAGTTCTTCGGCATAATTGGCCGCTTTGGGCTTCACTCCTGGTACAGCAATAGAGTGCTGAGCCTTGCTGACTATAATCAGACATCGGATTCTGTCCGTGGTTATGGATTCGTGTGTTCATTGGAAAAGTCCGACGAATAAAAGTCGTATTTTAGCGATCATTTTCCTTCTTGAATCTAGTACGTTTGAAACCCCTGAAAGCGCCGTAAAAACCTGGTGCAAGTGCATAGGCGATAAAATATATCTCTATCTAACTAATGATCGGATATCTAATGGTTGTGGGAGGTCGTTGTAGAGAGGTAGTCGGTCGTTCTTCTCAGTGATAATCTTTGCCGTCTTATTATTAGCCACTGAAACCACTGTCAACGGAAACGAACCCTTTGGTTAAGTCAAGAAAGCGGTCAAAATTACCCTGCAAGCACAAACTTATGGTGTTGTGTTGGCTGGGGAGACAAAAATATACGATGGCGAAAGACCAAGGACTCTGGTAGGGACTCTTTGGTAATAAGTGGTGAAAGGGTACTTTGGGTGCTCGCATCAACGATAAAATTTAGCCTGCTTGCCAGCACTAAAGCGGCCATTCACTACCGACATGAATAATATGTACTAAGAGTCCTAGTTGGTGTTGAGGATCTGTCTCATAGGATTTCATATAAGTCTACTTGCACTCTCCCATAATTCCCATGCTGGGGTCCTCGAGGTCTTCGCTGCTTAATTATTTGCACACCTTGGTGACACCGTGAGTGTTCGCATCAGCTGGACCTGGCGGCCGTCGTCCATGAGGTGTATGAACGTTCTTCCTTGGTTCGAACCGCAATGGACCGAGGATGATCTGGGCATATATTTCCTCCTTTAAAATCCCTCAATGGACTCTGCAATCAGCAAGGGAGCATATGGCTGATTCATGCGACCGCAATGCCCCCCGTTGGACCCCCCCCCCCCAAGGGCGACAGTTTTTTTCTCCTAAATATCACCGGGAGTTTTTTTCACTGTCTGCTCTTTTTCAACTATGTTCCACTATGTTGGCCTCGCCAACATATCAAGATACTATTTTTTTTTTGATACTACAACTCGCATGTGCAAATAGGGAATTCAAAGGTGACTCACCTACATCTCCCTCAAATATACTGATACTGATAATAGCTCCTGCAGTATCGTTGTATCAATCTTGGCGTCATTTTACGGTGTTGCCGAAGCAATCGACACTGTGTTATCTACTTCAGGCTGCCTCGGCAGCAAAATGTAAGGCCCTTGAAGTGCAGTGTCGCTTCAGGAGTCAGTTTTTCTAGCTGTGCCGGGGAGTGCCGACTTCATTGATAGCTATTTGCCCTCGATGGCCTTCAGATATGTTAAATTCATGTTAATTTTCTCCACAGAGGATTCCTAGCAGATGTCTAATTTGTCTGTGGTGGTTTTATTTCCCAGCACTTCGGCTATTCTAAGTTGATCACAAAGCGATACAGAAACCTAGCCGCTGATTTTTGCTACGAAACATCACCCATTTTTCGGTCTCGCAGTATATTATACGATACTAACTGGCCCTACCTTGCACCGTCTGCTCTTCTTATTCGCTAGACTCGGAGATCAGAACAATCCACTGTCATTTCCTGACAGTATACGTATATTTAATCACGGCACATTTTCTAATCTGTAGTATGCTCTTCTTACCGGTACGTGATTTCGTGATTATCTTTCCTCTTCCCACCGTTATTTGGTGCAGTCTTGCTCCATTGCGCGCGGATCAGGAATGTAGGGTGAGTGCAAAGGAAGCGGTTGTTGGGACGCATATGTGCAGGCTCGCGCCGCACCAGTCACCGCCTGATCCCGCCTCCTGTCTTTTGGACTCTGTCATGACACCGAACCCAGGAGGGTGATGGAATAGAGAGGTGGTAGATGTCTGCGCAAGTCTACTATCACTATTAAATAATTCGCGCGCAAGTCACCATCCCTGCGCCCATGCTGTGGGCACACGGTTGACATGGTCAGAAACGACGGTATACGTGTCATCACTTTTCTTCATTATCTTCACCGCCACCAAAATCCTTGTCGCAGTCGTCTGATGGTTTTTCTATCAAAAGGCCCAGGTATCTCAGGCGAGCCGCACAAGGAAACAAGATCGCGAATGTGGCGGTAGTTTTTTGTCATCGGTAGGTTATGCAAGCCACCACTAGTCATAATAGAGGTTCTACGGGTAGAGTATCACCAAGGATAGGAAGCGAAGCGTGCAAGAAAACAAAATATAAATAAATTTCCTCTAAATTTATTCTCGGGGGCCTATATATAGCAATGAAATTGAGCGTGATAATAAAAAATAAGCAAAAAACAATTTGCAACGAATAAAAAGCATTCGAATAACAAACATCACAATAAAACAACTTTGCGCATGTCGTTATATGAATGTAGTAGTTAAACCAGAGGTTTACTGCTCGTAGCTATGAAATATTAAATCGAATTCGGCCTCCTATTTCCAACCAGGGCCTTTCAGGGGCAATCTAGATGTCCTATCTGTCAGTTGCGCACAGTTGTTTCATCTTTGGGAAGCAATTTTGATATTAGAATTCATTCTCATGACATCTGTGCTGACATACATGTGGACACTGGGTTAAAACGGTTGACTTAATGTGCACGTTTTGTTTTTCGAACTACATGAGCTCTATTTTTCGTGTTATCTCGCTCTTTACCTGTTGGGCGGCGATGAATTAGGCGACTGACTGGTACTTTCACCAGTGAGTTGCGCACTGGAGCTGAAGGAATTCCACTAGTAGAAACTGGTAATTATTTTTCAGAGAAGACTTTGTTCATCCTCCTCAGTCATCAATTAGTTTTGTTGTTTTGCTGCTACTTGACCTCTAAAGGACTGACGACCCCATTATCGGTGTTTTTTGTCACTCTTTTGCCTCTAGGTGAGACAGTCAGGCCAGCTGGCAAATACTACGGATATAGTGCGTTTTTCAAGGTTATTTGAAGATCAAGTCACTTTGGACTCCTTGCAATACAACCAACTAAAGGCTTTGTGTCAGCTGCTGGAAATTCCCGCATTTGGGCCGAGCAATCTGCTTCGATTCCAGTTGTGGCTCCGTGTCCGTCAACTACGGGCCGAAGATCGCGTAAGTATCTACTTTTCCAAAGCGTTGTACCGCCATCCGCGGAAATTGCTTATCTTTTCCCATCAAAATTCTCATTCTTAAGGTCCTAGTCCCTGTTAGGCTGTCCTGCTGCTGTTTTGATAGGTTTCAGACATTGGGGTGTCGCCTGCATGACCAGCGGGTTCACGCATATAGAAACTCAGATGGAGTCTGTCGTGAAAACTGAAAACCCGATACATTATAACGCTGATCATGGCATTTGCATTAATATGCGCACGATTGAAACACCACCTTAACTTATTATACTTTAGTGCATGACTATTATACATTTTGCGCTGTTACCTCACCAATCCAATGCCTCACAGCGACATATTTGAAGCTCCTCATTCATTGACTAGATGTAATCTAGATTTGCCGGAGCTGTGAGTGACCTAGAAGCACATCCCGGAATACTAACACCGAAGACTTATCCATCAATATTTTTCGCGGCTTCCTCCAACCTTTCCACCTTTGAGCTCAATGACAAGAATTTCTTTTGCCCAACTTTTCCGGGACGTCAATACGTCCTTGCAGAAGTTCCATGTTATTGTCTGTTCTATTTTTCCGACCGTCATCTGGGTTAATAATTGCCTGACCAGTGGTCTCTGTAGCCTAATCGTGGATGCTTGGCGCATATCGGGAATACACCTTTATAACATAACTTTGGCGTTTCTTTATTCACTACTTGGGTAGCAGTAGAAATTCAGTGCTCTTTTCTGCTCCAACACGTTCATCGCATTCGCACTAAGGCTCTAAGTAGGGGGGGTGTCTTCTACACCGGATGCTGTTGTTATTATTTGGCAGAAGTCATTTATATACCGAGAGAGATTTGTTTTGAAGGACGCCAATTAGGTGACGAAAGTATAGCCGTAGATTTGTGATAGATGGTACGTTTTTGTACTTTACAGAAGGCAGTAACAAGCGTGGACCAAGGTTTCGAAGCTATTACCTCGAACATTATCCACTGTAACCCATTTTGGAGTCACAGATCTTGTAAGGCTAGGTAAGCTGGCGCAGTTGAGGGAGGTGCATGGACCGTGGGTTTAATTGGGACTCGGTTGTGGTTTCATCCTCAGCTATCGTTAGTGCGCTTTCTAGTACAAGCTGGGCGTGAGTTATGAGCGACTGCCAAGCTTTGAACGCCGACCAAACATCAGTCGAGCTTGGCTACCATCCCTGTGCGCTCAGCGCCTTGTGGGGGTTGACATTTGTCTCACACAAGTTCCAGTCTGGGCCTGCTATGCGATGTTGATGAGGACATTGCACGTACGTGGCGTTTGGAGTCGACTCCACTACCTTATTTCCTTCAAGTAATATTGCCGCAGTGATCAGTCTTTTTATAGTCGCAGAAGTAAGTACGGATGATGATCACACCGTCATCACTAGGGAGAGAATTTTCCCATTCATCTTTTAAATACTTCCTATCTACTTCATAGACCGTGCAAAAGCAGTTGTCACCTTTTTTGATTCCGTCCGCCCTGGCAGTAGAATATTAGTTTTGTGCCCTCTTGTGCTTGAGAGTTTCTGACTCTTTTTTTAAAATCTCTATTATATTTTGAATTTCCATTTTTGGCTTCACCCTTAACACCAAACCATCGTTTTGTCGCTGTCATGTCCGTTTAATCGCCAACTCAGGTGTCGTTATTCCTGACTGTTGTGATCTAAACCCTTAGAAATTAATATTGGTCAGCAAACATGCAACCGCCCGAGGCAGGTATGCCGTCACTAGCTTGATCTTCCATTTTTCGCTTTGAAACTAGTTAATTGCGAAGGAGGATGTGGCTCAGCTTCCGGTCTGGGAGTTGCAAACCCTGTCACGAGACCGCGGCATGCGATCACTCGGCCTCACAGAAGAGCGCCTGCGGAGTCAGCTGAAGCAGTGGCTTGAACTCCATTTGGAGAAAAACGTGCCCATCTCTCTGCTCCTTCTTTCAAGAGCCATGTACGTACAGGACACGACTCTGCCGCCAGAGCAACAGCTGCAACACGTAAGCCTCATTTGCTGCCTTAACGTCATTCCGTGTCCTTTTCACCATTTGCCTTCTTTTCTACATATTAGCCAGTAGCATGTTGTTTCCAAAGCACGTGGGCATCGGGGATCGAGTGACCTATATTTACCTGCTTAACACATAAGTTTCACCCTACCGACTTTGACTGATCGTCTCATATCTGGCCTCTACTTCATTTGCCTTGTAACTTAGTCACTGATCCTCGTAGATGTCCTTCGTCATAAAGCGAATTTTGTTCTCAAATTTTTCACGTTGTTTTGTGCCTCGTGTAGTTCATGGCTATTTTAAAAATTGGCCTCAACACAATATTGAATAGGCCCCGATTTTTACTGTTGCTAAGCCCCGAAAGATAGGTTTTGCATACTAAAAGAGAAGGCTTTTTAACACCTCAGTCTACTTATACTCCATGCAACTTTGACCATGCTTTATTCAGCCCTTTTCAATGATATCGGAGATAGTACTTATCAACACAGGAGAATCAGCGATATCGTATGTATTTTTCGACTCATTCTTCTCCTGTGACAAGGTCCATATAACGAGAATCCAAGAACCACCTTCGTATTGCCAGGTTGAGCTGACCCCATTGTCTCTAATTCGACAGCATAGGCGACAAATGTACTCAAACCACCCCAGCTCTTTTGAATAGCCTGAGATGTGCCAGCGATTGCGGACTGTTTCATGCAAGATGAAGTCAGTGTGCTTCAAGTGAGGGGTCGTTTTTCGGACAACAGTGGTCGAAAACCTCCAGTTTTGATGCGTCTTTCATGTGCCAAATCCCAGGATGAATTTATATGCGAAAGCGAATGATGATGAGTTCTGCTTTATAACTTGTACACGCATGTTTGACGGGCACAATCCTTACCGGAGAATATGTTTGGTTACACGTTCGACAGTTTGCAACTATTTGACGTGAGGCTCCTTGCCCGTTTCACCTCGAATGCCAAACCTCATATATTGCAGCTCACAATAGTTTTATGCTTCTAGCGGCCGATGGTCTAATGCTATTTTACTTTATTGTCTCAAAGTTGTTGCTAAGTCGGCCGAGACTTCGGAACGATGACACTATGGACATTTGATCGTTTCTCTACGATGTTTCCAAACCACCTGGACCTTTCTTCATGAATAATGTAGGATATTTTACAGAGGTTGTTGCTGTGGGAATGAGCGGTTACCTTTACCGTTACATTCTTTGGCGATTGTGGTCGAAAATATTCCCTATTATCTAAGCCTCAAGGGTTGAATGGTCCCCATTTACGTGAGGGAAATTGCTCCTTGCCTTTTTTGTGGATATTCACTTCTTTCGGGCCTTTATTATTTTTTTTCTTAACCTTGCTGACGTTTTCTAAAGTTTACTTACCCGCAACCCAATTTACCCGGAGTTTTTTCTCATGCCGCACTGGGACTAGTGGCTTCGCTGCAAGTCTCGCTTGTCATTTTTTCGACACTTATCTTCTGAAAACATTAAGTTTAAAGTTTTTATGGACAGTCGCGAAATGTGAATTTACTCCTTTATAGACTTTGTGAAGCATTCTGCTGTTCGAGTGTGCCACTTCTCCCCAAGATTGAATTTGATTAAGCATCAGGATTCCCCAACTTCCAGCCAACCATTCCTACTCTTTGCTAGGTGACCTAGCGCGTATTTTCCACTCCCGGTCCCTCATTGACCTTCTCATGGTTCCGCTCTATGGATATACCCTCGTTAATTGTTGTACAGTGGCATTAGGAAAAGTAACACCACAGATCACATGCCACCGAAGTTTACTGTTAACTGTTTTGCTCCTTGCATTATCTTGCCATTTTGTCTCCCCAGGTTATCTCCGTTCTGCCCATCGCCGCTTCTGAAGAGGCCGCTATCAAGGCAGTAGAGTCCACGGAGGGCGTTGATCCCAAGACTAAGATTGAGGTCCTTCGGAAGGAACAGGAGTCCATTAAAGCCGAACGCGCCGCGGAGAAACAGCGCCAGTTGGATGAAAAGAAGAAACTGGAACTGGCAAAACAGGCCGAAGAGGAAAAGCAGGAATTGGCCAAAAAGGCCGAAAAGACCGACATTCCGATCAGTGAAGCGACAACACTTACGCCGACCTCTGGAGAAACGCGTGCGTTTCCGGTTTTTGTTCCATATGAATATGTCAAGGATATGGTGACTCGTCTTCACGTTGATTTCATTAGCTTATGTCAGTTTGACTTGAAGCATTCTATAAAAACAGACGTAAAAATAGCTTCAAAAGAGGTGTAGGTCTTACACTTAACTTTGACGGACTGCAGAAGTCTAGAAACTCACGTAAGCAGGAAACCGTCGCTACTAGACGAACTAGAACCTCCGATCTCCGCAATCGCGCCAGTAGTTTCGTCTCCCGTCTTTGGTCTGTGACCTATTACAACCACATCGTCAGGAAATGTCAAATAATTTGAACTGTTGACATCGGCTGTGCTGGCTCGTGAACAGAGCACTTGACGACAATTGTGGAGGTTGGCATTAGAACCTATCTCGTAGTCGACTTTTCCTGGTTGTATGCGTTCTCAGCATCCCAATAGTCTACCCTAACCAGTGTACTCTCCACTACGGTTGAAATGTGTGCACCTTCGTTAGTCTATGTTTGCATAAACTAACATGGGATAGAAGAGGCATGTCGGTGGTATGAAAAAGTAGTCTCATGACATAAGATCGAATTGGTTTAACTTGGCCATCCTAATTGATAGTTATGATCCTACGTCGCTGTTGGACACGGCGTATAATTGAACCCAGTGATACTGCCGCATCCCCTGTTTCTCTGACTATATCTAAGTGCTGGGACGATCCGCAAGCTGGTAGTCCTCGATCGATTTACTGAGGAGTATTAATGTATTTATCGGTCATAGGACTGCTAGTATTAAGTGGATGCCCTAGCCCTTTAACAGACTGCTATGCTTGAGATCAGTCCACCGAGAAGCTGGTCTTACCCCCGCTTTTTTGTTAGATCCTCTGGCCAAGGTCTTCGCTAAAACTCGACATAGATGGACTGCGAAAACAGGCCTTCGGTGTGTGAAACGAATGCAAATTCTCATCCGATCACTAAGTTATACGGATGCGGACATTCGACTAAACACGATCTTTTTCAGGATTTTTTGCGGTACTATTTAGCCATGACAGCCTACCAGAGTAGTAGCCAATACTGCCTAGCGGTTATTTTAATTCGCCTCTATTCAATTTTCTGTAATTTCAAATTTTAAAAATCTAATTACAACAGCCCTACGCAGAACTCTAACGTTACTTTCTTCTTCTTCCTTTTCTTTCTCTTATTTTTCTTTTTCTACTTCTTTTTATTATTATTATTATTCTCTTCTTCATGCCTAACTTTTAACGCGCAAACGAACTGCAACTACTTATTCCTTATAAACTAGACCAGCTCCTTGTAAGGAGAGTTCATATTTTACTTCTACGTTCGGCCCTGAGCTCGAAAAGTAGACTTGCTGCGGGTTTTTCAATACCCTGGATGGTGTTGGGTGGAAGACTAAAATTGGACTGTTTCCAGATGAGCACTTTCAGTGATCTCTCAAAAATGGCCTAACCCTGATTGCCTCAAAATGTTCCCACGCATGCATCATTTTTCGCCTATCATTTCATGCCTCTAAATTTCTCGACTGCTGAACCATGGTCCGCGTCGGTCGGCCTCGCGTGTACTTTTACCTGTGAGCTTGCTTTTGCCTAAAATCGCAGTTCTAACTTAAGGCAGGTGTTAGTAACAGGGAATAGGTGAATCTTCTTTTCTTGCGTTTATTATTGTTCCAGACCGTCAACTCCAGTTCACGATTGATAAGAAGAATGCATTCGCGTGTGTAATTGGATTGCTGATTTCGGTAGCCGGTCATAAATTCAGCCTTATTTCTCGTCTTCCTTTTCCTTTCTGTTGGCTCGGTGTTGTTTTGTAAAATTTTGAGCATTAACTGGTAGTCGTATCGGTAGCGTAGGAGCTCTATAGCATGTTCAATCAGGAATTTACGCACACCCTATAGGTGGCAAAGGTCACGAACAAGCAACTACCTGCCAGGCCGCAGTCGGCCAAGTTAGAATAGCGGAGGGTTATGATTAGTAAAGCCCGAAACAATATTGTATCAGTCAACCCGTATTCTCTGTCATCCTTCCCCTTCGCTGACGTGTATCATTTACAAACTGACCGAGTAATATTTCTTCAGTTTTGCACATTTTAGATGCAAATCAAGTACTGCTAAAAGGTGGCTCTCTTGTGAAAGTTACTTTTACCAATTCGGCCACAGATGACTGTTTACTTTGGGTGATCATGCGATGGCGTGGATGCAGGTGCTGAACAGTTTTATAACACAGAATAGCAAGTCAGGCATTGTAGCTGTCTAGATTGATGACCAGAACCCATGTCACAAGTACGTCTTTTTGTAATCGATGACTGTTCCATGTTTCTTCGTCGTCGCGGTTTGCCTGCGTAGTAATTGACCGCCTTAAGTGCTTTCAGTGACATACCTCTCGCATGTCTTGTTTCTTCCGATTAACTTTTCGTTTGGTAGTGTACTTGCCCTTTTGGGTGGAAATATCGTGGATATCCGAGCACCATTCCCACGCGATAGCCAACGGATCGGTTAGTTGTATCAAGCTATCTTCTAAAACACCAAGATCACATGTTGCGGTTTCATCTGAAAGGCGCCGGCCCCGTAGGGGGAAGCGTGATGGGAAATCTTTTTATCCTATGCAACTTTCTTGTTTTATCTACTTAAGTCCTGAAGCTTTATTCGCTTTTTTACATTTTAGTGGTTGATATTGCAAAACCTCTGACGGATAAAGAACCTGTGGTGAGTTTATCAGTTTAATGTCCGCATCATTTTATGCACACGCATCCTTCTCCTGGACCTCGCAGTCTACAACGACGTGCATTATATATTCACTAGCTCCCACGCTGTTGACTAGGGTTATACTACCGGTTTCTTCTGGAACATGCGGTAGTTAGTCTATCTTGGCTGTTTCTTCGAGGTTAAACGTTGCAGGGCCCAAGTTCTTGGAGGCGGAGCCCGATAGTGCCGATGAATTTGTGATTTGCATGTTGAGACATTTTATATTTATATTGTTTACTTCTGTTCGGCCACTCACACTGAGCATTCTTCTTGTTCTTTAGTATACGTTGCTCCTCCATAATTGCAACATATATTACAGACGACTCTTAGCGCTGCCCCTCTTAATCTCGTTTTCCCTCATATAATTGTTTCCAACCCATGCGTAACTTCTACTCTGATCTGAATGAGAGAACAGTTTGTAATTTCCGAAACGTCTTTGGTGTGCAAGAATATCCCAGAAGGTTTACTTGTGGTTTCATTTGTTTAAATTGTATGTGTTAACCGGTTTACAAAGTTACCGTTGCCTCCGACTGTTCACCTATTAGTTTCACTTCACTTCAGCCCATTCAGAATTCAATGATTTTGCTGGAAAAAATAAGATGGCTATGTATGGTTTATTTTCCTTCGTTAGTTAGCCTCATCTTAACCTCAGACCGGGATTTGAACCCGGTTTGTGTGGCGGCGTAAGCCGTTGAGTGGAACCTCGCTACATACTAAAACGTCCATTTTCTTTCTACAGTCAGACTAAATCAAGGAAATCTTCTCTCATATAGCCTCCTAGGACCCTCCATTGTGGCCAGGCTGACAACGGAAACTTGAGTGCAGCATCTGCTAGCGACCGAGGACCAGACAACGTTCTGGTACCACCAATAGGCGCAAAATCATTCTGTTTGTCTCCATTTTTATTGCGAATTTGGCTTGTTTAACCATCTCGCCTAGTCAGTTTCCTAAGAAGCCTCATAAATTAAGATTGTTACCCACTGCCAGTAAGTTTTTTTTATGTTTGTGCTGAAAAGCTTACAGTCGAAACTATTTGGCACGTCTTAAACCGAGTTTCTGTGCCAACCTATTAACTGGCGTCCTCTTTCCTCCTCAAGATGATTGAAACGAAAAAAAGCTCCACATTTTGTGCTCAATCTCATGAAGCATTGACTGAAGTTTTTCGCTATTCCCTTGAGTAGAAAAGTTCATTTGTGCCAAGTTGAAAACTGAAAAGCGAAGAACGTGAGCCAAGCCATTTTCTGCTCGGTAGCCTATTAGACAGTCGGGTGCACCAACTACCTTCAGGAGGCCTCTTTACAAGGGTATATATGACTGCGTGAATTTGCTTCAGATAACATATGAAACTTTGAGGCACGGACGTGAGTTTCTTTTCAAGATATTCACTTAATTACGCAACTTACAACGCGGTCAGATGCTGTTATTCAAAGATCAGAGTACCGCGGTCTTCGCGGGGTATTTTCCTCCTGTTCGGACTATAAAGGATTAACCAGTCGCTGTTACTCCAATAGTTCTGATATAGATCACTCCATGTAATTGTCCAGATAGATGACAGAGTAGTTGATGCAAAAAACCGTTACTGTGACACCCCTCTGAGGCGCACCAGTCACGTTTGACTTACCTGTGCTTTGTGTTATACTTTTACGAACAACTACGCGTTGTCGTGCGTGCTACTCTTCTGTATGTACAGGTTGTCTGAACTTTAGATTCCGTTCCCGACACAAAACCGTTAAGCGGCTGCCCTCCTGGCTTTTTTACCGTAAAACTAATTTAATTCTCCAGTAATTTGACCGCACTCCACTCCTTTGCAACCGTACTGCTCTTAGCGATCATCCGACTGAAATCTCTTTACTCTATCTCCGCGTCGTTATCTTATCCTCTCATCGAAGCTCCCTGCCGTATTTTGTGCTCATTGAAGTTGAGGAATTTTACCGAAAGGACCTGGGTTTGAGTACCGTTCCAGGACGCATTAGTCCCGGTAATCAAACCAGATTGGCGAACACCACTTTGTGTTCTTTTGTCGACGCTGGAATCTTCAGCTAAATTTATAATTAGCCTGCAATCTAATCTCACGTGTTACCAACCTTGGGATTGTAAATGATTGATCAAGTATGGCAAAAAGGCGGAAATGGCCATTTAAGTTTTGCACGTCTTTTTAGGTAAAACTTTGAGATTGCACACAAGTACTCTAGGCCTGAACTCGAGAATCAAGTGTACATATTCCATCCTACAATCAGATCAGGTCGATGGACGCTGATTGCTTACTGATAGTGCTTATTTATTCATTTGCAAAACCTGTTCCACGCATTCCTCTCTTGCAGCCTGTTGAGCCACTGGCAGCCACGATCACTGTATCGCCTCCATCGGATACGGCTGCTGCTCTGGAACCTAAAATCCCCGACCTCGCCGCCTCCCCTCTTGTTCTGGAGCCTGAGGAGCCTGTAATATCTTCCAAAGATCTGGACAGTATTGCCCACGCTATCGGAAACATTGCCGAATCGCACGAAGCCATGAAGGAGGAGGAACTGAAGGATCTTAAGGTAGGCCATCTCATGAATGCTCCTAAGTGCACATTTTTTAATTGTTTAGAAAACAGACTGCTTATAAGACCAGGCAGTCTATAAATGTAAAAATAAAGGAGTGGAGGAGATGAGCTCTCGCTGGCGCAGTCGGTCTTGGCATCGCCCATGGAATGACCCAGGAAGTTGTACGGAGTGCGTCCCAGCACTTCCGCTGGCTTGGTTCATTAGGGAGACTGCTGTTGTAGCTGACAAGCCTGGTCAGTGAATTCTCACTTCACAACTATCTACAGCCTGTACTCCTACCTAGCTTAGCGGCCCCTCATACCTTAATCCATACCTTACCATATCATACATTAATCCTTAAACCATCTTGGCGCCGTTTACCCTGGCCGGACAAGTAGAGAACCGGAATCCGTCTGCCGACTTGGCAATGTTGCCTCGATTGTTGAGGTTTTCATTATCATTATCTGGGATTACTTTCTTACAAGAAAAACTTCATAAACATATTTCGTATTTTTCATAAATTTTCGTGCAACCTTTCCTCTCAGAATCGATTTTGATGTCTTCTGGTGTTGCTTGGTCTTGCCGGCAGTTAGTTACCTTGACCTCGAATACAATTATAAGGAGATCCACACCCAGAAGTAATGGACCTATAGTATAAATCTGATGACCAGAAGTTAAGACATTCTACCTGTAACCTGTCTGTCTTTAAGTTCTTTTCTTTAAATGATTTGTCAACTTTGTGTTGACCCTGCTTTTTATAGGGTCATTATCTTCGCAGTTTTAAGTCCTTTCTTTTACACATCTGCCTCGACTCTTAGGCAAGCATTGAAGAGACCGCTAAGAGGCACCAGGAACTCCAGGCGGAGGCCGTTACATCCGCTGAAAAGTTGCTTGACGTCGCTGCTTCTGTAGCTGCTGATAATGTAACCGCCACTACCGAAATCGCTAAGCCAGTCGAGGAGCCCGAAAGCAAGGCCAAGAAGGCTGCCAAAGCAAAGGTGGAGAAGGCGGTCAAGCGCATCGGTGCCCAGGTCAACCGAATTATTGGTGAAATGGAGGCCATTATGAACCAATTAGAACGTGAGAAGATCGACCTGCTGAAAGACATTCAGGTTTGTATGTGGAGGTTGGTTCTGCTTTCGCCTCCTACACACGTCTTGCCTATTCTCATCCTTTTCCCACCTCTTTTCTGCGTTACCACCACAGGCAGCCATTTTAGCAGATATCTGTTTTAGCTTGCCTTTAAGGAAAATTTGGAGTGCGATAAGTCGGACCCCAGTCATCCTCTGGAATGCATACCAAAATACAATTAGTCGACCGAAGACGATTTCCTTAAGTGTTCTTTTCTCTTGCTTGCTGTCAACCTTCTGAATGATTGTGATTAGACTCTCCCACTCATGTCCGTTCATATGCTCTAATTGGTCCTCGGTCACCCGGAATTTCCCTTTTAAGCATTAATTTTTTGCATATTGTTTGTGTGATCAAAATCACATTGTGCCTTTGACACCCAAGTACCATCCACGGCCGATCTGCTCAGTATCCCAAATCGCCTGCTCCGTAATAGTTGCTCAAATGATTGTCGCAAAATGTCGGCCGAGTACTAATGTCCTAAAGAGGATAAGTAAACAGCCACTGCGCTTTCCTCAGCACGGATAGAGGGAGTATTTGCCTTGGATCGGAGACGAGTGCTTCTCATTTGCCACCACTTGACGTTAAATTCTGGTAAACACTTATTAATCTTTTGGATCGAAGACCGATCCTTTAGAGGTAATGCCTTGCTCTCCTGGCCAAGGAGTTGTCGGCGATCTTGCTTAAGATCTCCATTTTGCTAATTTCTTCCAACTGGCATCTGTACAAGCCTTGTTTGGTCCTTCCAGTGATAGTCATTCGAATGAAAAAGCTTGACACGCCTTTTATTGTGTTTTCAAGCCCGCTGACCCGTTCTTTCGGTGTCAGCAGGGGTATCAGACCGCTTTTAGGGTTTCCACCTACCGCTCTAGCCTCTCACGCGTATTTTCCAAATGCCATCTAAAATGACCTGCAAAGTGCGGAACACTGCATTTTGAACCCACATGAACGGTCATCTTAATAATTTGCGCGTGAATCTTCCGAGGACGATTATACTTAGCATGACCACCGAGCCCTGTTATGCGTAAAGAAATTCGTAGTTACCGCATCAATACCACGGATCAGGAGAAGATCCGATGGATTATTACCCTTGGCTTTTGTGAGCAGTTTCAAACCGGTGTCAATGAAAATCGTGACCTGTCCGATCAGACAGTCGTGTCCACGTCAGCATGGTCTGTAATTAATTTTCTTGGAGGGCTTTTTATGATGCCTTGCTGTTTTTACCATATAAAATGGTTATTTTTCTTTAAATCTGCCTAATCAAATCACTGATACGACTTTTTGAGAAGACAATGTTGAACTCCCTGAAGCCTGCAACAATCAAGCCATGTTTATAAAAATATACTCACATATCAATGAATCTTGGTGCAAGCGTATCAAGAATCTGAAAATTAGTTCAGAAATAATATTGTAGCTAACAGCTTGATCTTTTTTCGGATTATAAATAATTATTAAAATCCCATTATTGAGTTCAACAAACACTCACAGATCATCAAAAGGGAGATTTAAATATATGCCTACTGACATGACTATTTGAAAAGATTCATTAGCTCATGTCTGCCGTTTTCACCTTCGCATGTAATTCAGAAATCATTTTGTGGTAGTAACTGCTTGGGCATACATTTGGTAGGGCTCATTTATATGCTCCTTCATCCCCCGATAGGACACGGTATCGGAAGCTGCCCATAGCACAGTTGACTTGGTGCTAAATCCCAGGGAAATTAGGCTTAGACTTACAGTTAGGATTAAGGATAGGGTTGTGACACTGGCATATTTGCCCATCCTCGAATTTAACGCAAGTTCATGCGTATTGCGCGGCGGGGAAGGTTCCTATTCCCGTGTCCAATCTTACCATACGTTGAGGAGGTTGCCATATCTCATTTGCACATTGCATAAAGCCTGAAAAATGATTCTTCTGACACTTAATGTTACTGCCTGTGTATCAGACAGTCCTTATTATCTTTACTTTAGGCAAAATCATCTACTTATTGAACATTTTCGGCCAATTTTTTGGTCGCTTAATGTGAAGATAGCAGAGTGACCTTAGCGTTCTCACCGCGCCGCCATCCCATGCTCTCCTATTCCACATATTCTATTTGCTGCGGATATTCCAGCCCGATCAACCATCTGGCCGCACTGAGCCCAAGTCAGCTTGGCTTTACCTCCAACTTATGCAGAATAGGCACGCTCCTTCCCTTATTCTGGTCTTTCAGCAATATTCATAGGGAAGCTGTGAATCCATAGACTTATGTCTTCTGCGTGCCCTTATCCTTTTCGTCAATTGTCATCTTTTCAGATTCGAGAAGGCAAGGCGAAGGAAGCAACGAAGGACGAAGAAAAAGAGCGCATTTTTGACTCTATTCGTGCTGATCAGCAGCGCCTGGTGGACATAACTGACGTATTCACCTCTTTGCAACAAATAAAACAACAACAGGAGCCTGATTTGGAACACTGGCAGCAGATTCTCGATGCTTTGGATGAGGATCACGATGGAAAAATCGAACTGAAACATCTTCGTGCTGTGAGTGCCCATTGCGATTGGTCTTGGCTCCACTTTTAGTGTATTCTATAGGTTTCGGTTTTTGGGTGAGTACACCAAACCTCACTTATATCCTGCTGACCGAACAAAAAATGACCCCCCACCTACCTCGAGTGCGATGAGCTGACCGAAGACTAAGGAGATCTATGCTGCTCTCAAATTTTTTTACCTATTGATGGTTTCTGAAAAAATGTTGACTTTGATCCTTCTTAGCCCTCGCCTTACCTTTCGACTAACTTGATACTCTACAAATTTGTTCAGCAAAAAATACCGCCCAACATGATAGTTTTAAAAGGTATCAAGCACATAAATGCATGGTCCATTCCTGCAGGCTTTTTTTACTGTGCACAAATAATAAAGGACCTACTTAAACAAATTGTCTTGTTTATCACACAACCTGTAGAACACAATGCTAATGAACTCACCGTGATACCTCCGCTAGGTAGCAAGTTATTTCTAACATTTTGACATCCTTCCGAAATGACTGAGCTCAGAAGCTCTGATTTGGCCTTTCATATTTACTTATTGGGAAACCCGTTTAAGTTAAGTTTTCCTGGAAAGGCTCTTATTCCCAACCTATTTCTGATCGTGTTCATCGTGTAACGCTGTTGCTAATGCTGGTGTTAATTGCTGTGCCACATTCTCATTCTTCTGTGTACCGCCTTTTCGTAGGTCCTGAAGCTAATGGGCCGTGAAGACGTTGCGCTGAACGCCAAACAAGTGGCCGATGTTGTAGAGATGCTGGAGCAGGAAGAACTGGTTGAGGAATCGACTAAGGATGCAGCCGCCGCCGCTGCTAATGCTGCTGCTGCTGCTGCCGCTGAAACGGCAGTTCCTACCACCGAGGACTCCAAATCGACTCCTGCACCACCTACCCTCCCCCCCAAATCGTGATATACTGAACAATGACGATAGTCTACTCCGCCAAAATTGCAGTGCGGGATCGACAAGGACCGCTGTCCTGTGGTCCTTCTGTGGCCGCCAGACTAACTGCCTGCCTAGGGCGAAAACCCTACAGACTGTATAGTGATATGTTTGTTTGTATATGTGACACTCAGGCCTGCTTTCCCCGAAAGAACTAAACTGTTCCACTACATGCAATGCGCATGTCATGCCGCAACTTATTCCTCTATTCGCTCTGAAAAGCAGAGGTTTTTCTTTGCATATGATCTTACCACTCAGCTATCATTAAGTTTAATAAATTTGAATTCAATATATTTTACAGACATCTTAGTCTTTTTGTCCTATTAGCATGTCGCCCAATTTTGTCTGAGCTACGCTTGTGTGTTCAGACTTTCGGTTTTCCTATGATCTAAGGAGTGTATTTTCGTGCTTTTTCTACACCGAATATGTTAGCTTTTTTTACAATATACGTTCATCGTGTACGTAGCTAGTGCGCTTCTTCTCCTTCCGGCTGGTCCTTAGACTATATTTGCACTCCCAGGTGACACTGGACCAGGCAAAGACGGGGAATCGGTTACCTTAAGTTAGACTTGTAGACATTCATCCAGCGAGACAGAACTTGAGTCTCAAAAGATGTCCAATATCCCATTTTTGGGGCAGTACTATGAGCTTTATTCCTCTAACTCCAGGAGCACCGGATCTGTCACACTGCAAGGTTAGTACTCTCAGGCAACAAAAGTCAGTAACCTTGACGAGGAAGACAATAAGCTTGTGTAAAGCGTAATTACTATAATAAAGGGAACGGAAATCAGGTCGAAAGCACACTATAGTGAACTATCGTGGGAGGAGGGGATTCAGAGATTAAGGTCTATCTTCCTCATGTGTGGCGAGAATGTGAAATCAAGTGTAAGATTCGGTATACCGCCAAGTTCACCAGGAAGTCAAAAGCTGACTGCAGAAGTTCCATTTTAGTCTTGCCTTCACAGATGTCCTGCGAACTGTCACCGCACGGCGACAGCATAGCGCGACCTTGCGAACAGTCGACGTTAGCACACTGAGGTCAAAGGCGGCAACGACAGCCTTATCGGTCTGATGAGCGGGTCTTTTGCGCTGGCAAGATGACGGGCCTCCTCATTAACCTTGCCTCTACCAATCCGGCGCGTCTGCGAGTTACGGATAAGAAAGTGGTTTTCGGTGAAAACTAGCTATGAAATACTCTGACATTGACAGTTTTGTGTATAAATAGCGAAATTGGTAAGCAGGCCGTTTAGTCCTTAGGTACGGCAGACCGTCAGCCCTGTACAAACTACGAAGACTGGCGTCAGCACCACGCTACCGCTAGGTTGCTGTTTGATCCTCGTGGACCAACGAGGAATAGTCGACAACCTCTAACAAAAGCCTCTTATCTGGGCCGCATATTATCAAAAGACAGATCGAATACACGAGCATGTTATCACGATCCTTACTAGAGTGTCTCCCCCCCGATCTTAGTTCACTGATGCGGATGAAGAATAAGCAAGCTCAGACAGAGGCTTCCAGCAAGTTAAGATTCGAGTTGCGGATTTATATTCCTGACCACGGTGGTTAAGCGTATTTTTGTTCCATATCTACTATACCAAACATCGGCAATAGAGGATGCGGCAGCCGCCTTCGAAGTCTGCGCTAACCTATTGTAGAATATATGTTGCTTGCTTTTTCCCGGAGGAATGGGCTGGAATATACGCCTTATGGAGGCATAGTTTGCTAAATATGCACTGTTGATCATGGATGCTTGCCGCTATGCACGCGCTGAAACCTCCTGCTGTAGTGGTTTTGGCCGCCGTAGCAATCGGAGGTGTGCATAGTCCTTTAACTGCCGAAGCGGACGATTTAAATGGAAGCCGTCAACTCCGATCACCTGCGAGCTGTCTCAGTACAACTTTAATAATGTTGTACCCTGACGAGACGCATGATTCTTCGAATGAGGACAGCTATATACTGTAGGCAGGCGTAGGACACCTTGGTTTTTGTGGTTGATCCCATACCAAAATGCTAAAGTCGACAGCGCCATTGGAAAGTACACTGTCGGAGAATTGTCTGCTCTCTTAAACGAACTGATCACCCGTAACAATAACGTGATGCACTATTCGAGGGGCTAAAATCACCGCCGTAGTCGGTGCCCATATCCATTAAACGATGTCTTGATGGTGTGAAGTGCAAGTTGTACGGGCATCTGTACTCCTCATGTTTGTGTCGAAGATGGGTGAGTTTATTATTGTCAATGACGCCAATAAACAGTGACGGTCTCGTCAGCGCTGCCATACAAATTTCTAACCGAAATGAGTGGTTACCAATTCTCCTTCGCATCACTGGCAACTGCTGGGCTATCTGCTAATCCGGAAGCAATATGTGCTCGAGGCGAAGGCGATGCGTGCTCTTCAGTGTTGAACTTACCATTACCTTGTACTCTCGAAGGCGAAACTGATAATATGTTTGACGGAGGAAGTAACAGCAATTCAACTCCCGCAAAACGACAACGTCACCCTTTGTACCAGCAGGGTGGCCCACAGGCGCTGACTTGTGCGCAAATTTTCTCGTCGTGAGGCAGATCAGCGTTGCATCTAGCACACTTTTTCCCACACCCCATGCTCTGGTGGCAAGACAAAATCAAGCGGATCGTATCTGGCACGGACGTAATAGCTGCTGACCCTAAACAACCCTTCTACGCGTGTCACACAGCACACACGGCCTGGTCTACGTTCCGCGTGTACTTAGTCACATTTTATGCAGGTTGCCAGATCCGACGCGGATGAAAATAATGTAAAGGCCGCATTAGAAATGAACCACTTCAGTATTAAGAAAAACCGTGTCATTCCATCAACTGGTAGCATTCTAAGCCCCAACTCCTCGATCATTGCCATGGATTCAGATATATTATTAGTGAGAACTGCCTCTATGTGACGCGATGAGGGATTCCACAGGATCAGCTTCCCGCTCTTTTCCCTCTGCGTGAGCCGGTCTCTTTGCCGAATCAAGCCAACAGTGAATGTGTTCCAACGCAGTGGTCGACATGGCGCGAAGGCGTCCGCCTATGCTGGTCTTTGCTCCACAAGTTCTAAACGTATCACTACTGCACGAGTGATGTGTAAGGTTGTGCTGACTGCTACTATGTATATGCGTGTGGCCGACTAGGACTTAACCGCTTTTGTGTACTCATAAAGAGGCTGGCTTCAAGGAGATGTATGATTTCGTGAGTGCGCAACTGACTGCATAGATTCATGTAATGCCTGCAAGCTATTTCATAGTGTAGGTAGGTAAGGTGCATGTGAAAAGTGTATGTCGGGACCAAGGCATGTGTTCTGCAGTAGCATTGCAGTGAATTCGCAAATGGCTGACCAGTTCTCTGCGTGATTCGAACGTGTGGTTTGTACAGTGGTGTTTTGCGATGGTGGGTTTCTTGTAGTGATATTGCACGGCATACGGAGATATACAACCCGCTCAATCCGCGCTCTGAATGCTCGTTGACAACGTGAGCACGATGATGGGGTTAGGGCTTTGAGTCGTTGGACCGCGGCACTTGAGCCTTGCAGACTGTTCCGCTTTGCCTTCGCGTCTGGTGTTTGCTTACTCTCAGAGATGGCTGCTGCAGTGTTGGTGGCAGTGCACCATGCCTGCCAATTCATCCAGTTGACATGTAAGTGCTTGTATCGTCTCCTGTGTCCCCTATGTCTGCCAACGTCCTTAGTTAGTTCGATGTAGAATAGTCATTTGGACAAGCGCTGATCGGTCTTCCTCACGATCTGACTGCTTCACCGCGGTATTGTCGAGGTATGAGGATTGACAACTTGAAGACTCCCAAATCAGAAGGCAGTAAAGACTGTTACATGGAAAAGCCCTTACTGAGGCAGAGGTGTACGTGCAGCATGGCAAGCAGTTGCAGCAAGCTTTCTGGCCACGGTAGTGGCAGACGAAGTGCACCCGCCTGAGCTTCGTCCCACTGCAGTCAATCAATGAGGAGAGCAATGTCGATTGGCTTTACGGCGTTAGCAATGGTTAAGTCACGCGCGTACGCAGTGCTTGACAAAACAAGAGCAACACTGACGACCGTGAGTGCAGGTGGCTACAATCTCGCTTGCCTTAGCATAGCATAGGATTTTGACACGACTGTCCTCCTCGAAACATCAGTGTTTAGGATGCTTTCAAGCCCCTTTCGCCTCAAAATTTTCGGAAGCAGTTCAGATGAAATTAGCTTACCTTTTCACATCTCTGCCCGGTACCGGTGCGTCGCCAAAATAACCGTGAATTACATCCTCGGTTTCGTGTTGGGCGAGACGGTTCTAATTTGCCAAAAGCTTTGCTGACCTTGTAGATCCGACCTGCAATTTCATCGATGATCTTGATGTCTCTTTGAATGCACGATGGTAAGACAGTCAAGACGAACAGGGATGTGCTCGGGCGCTGTGGCTGACAAGGCCAAGCAACACGGAACTCCCCTAAAAAAATAGGAAAAGTGCGTTTGTGGTACTTCTTTCTGGCTTCCATACCCACGGAAGCTATGAACGTGCAGAAAGTAGATTTTTCGAAGTACACAAATGTTCTTTTTTGTATTTTGGCCCTTAAATCCCTTTAAAAGTTTGCCTGATTATCACTGCCGATTTTTCCGTCTAAGATCTAAATTAATTGGCTTACCATATGTTGCATAGCCTATCTTACAACTACTTAAGGTTTTACCATACCAGCATTACAGACACGCGTGTTTCGTCGATCTAAAGCCGCTGAATGACACAGCTGCGAGAGGCTCGGCTTTTCAGTGAGCCCCCAGCACCCACCGTGTGCCTTCTGGTTAATAACTTCCGGTTTTCATGTTGCTTCTTCGACTTTATTTTACTTCAATATCTTGGGAACTGCGGACTTAGGAAAGACTATATGCAGAGTCAAAAATAACCCTTCGCAGAAGGGCCTAGCAGATCATGCGGAACGGAAGCACGAAGCGCTGACTAAGACGGCGTCGGGGCCTCCGCTCAAAGCTAACTTGTACGTCAGGCCCGTCGTGTGTTTATGGCTTACTCATCAAACGTGTCTGCGAATTGCCTTTATCGATAGTGTGTGGAAGGAGTGATGCTCAAGGGGAGCTTTTCCTGTGTGCACTTGAGGCAGACATGACTAAGATGCAGTAGTTCTGTCAGATGTTTGCTATGTGACAAACCGAAAGACGTAGGTATTGAACTGGCATAAGAATGCTAGTGAAAAAAAAATGAATTCTCAAATGCGGATAGGGCAGTATAAGGAAGATGTGGATGTGGATATCCCAAAAGGGCAGTTTGTAAAGGTTGGTTAAGAGCATGAGGATAACGCAGGTACATCCTTTTGTTCACAGGTCTACATTTTAAAAGTTATGCCGGTTACGGGCACTGCTACGCACTTTGTGGCGTAGTTTTAACGAGCGTCCTATTTCTGTTACTTTTCTCACTGAAACCCACAGGAAGGCATGAATGTTAGGAGTCATAAGGCAATACCTTTTGTGTAATCTCGTGCCGAATCCAATTTTTGTCGACTGGCAGATGTAGACTCACTTTTTGAAACCGAAATAACAGATTTTAGACAATTTAGCTAGATTAAAAGAGGGCTTTAGTTAGTTTAAATAGAACCCTGGTTGGCGAAGAGTACTATGAGGTTATAAACTCCCGTTTCTTACTATTTAGGACTGACATGCGTCGTTGAATCTTAAAGAACCATAACCTGTGACCTCATTGCTCTTTTCAGTAGAGCATTTCAAGTTTGTATGCAATATATGCTGACCTGCACTGGAACCCAACCAATATTATCTAAGATTATATGGACGGAATGTTAAGTTTGTGAATAACATACATAGCGTTCGAAGCTCACAAGAGGCGTTTTTTACAGTTTGGAATGCGATCCCTCTTAGCCAAATAACCACGGTGATTGCGGCTATGAAATATCAAGTTACCGAGGCAGTAATACATGGTACTAAAACGATTCTGCATGGACTAAATGTTAGTTTTTTCATCCTTAGACTTTTAGTTCTTTAGTTTTGTGGCGCGGGATGTGACGTATTGCGGCTTTTATAAATATTTTTTTTCTTTTTTGAGTATATATTGGGTGAATTTGCCGTTTGTGCAAACCTCACAGTATAACACAACTTTGGATTGGCTGGCAACGCAGACGTTAGCTAAGTAGCAACGAACACCCGTAGGCGTGGGATCGGTATCACATCAACTGTTTCTTTTTTGTCTGCCCGCAGTTACAGCAAGGACGTCAGTGCTCACTCATTCACTTGTCTGTTTTCGTTATTGCCGGAAGACAAACGTTTGCATCAGTATGCGTAGGAGTTAATGCTAGCCCCTGTACTGTAGAACTGAAACATCAGAATGCTAATAAACTCTTATTTAAATGGTCAAAGTTTGTTTGTAGTTATTGGGGGTGGTCAACCTCACTTCGGGAACTGCTGCTTGAATAATGGATTAACCTTCGGTTGCCATGTGTGCACGTGTGTTTGAATGAGTCAATGCAGTGTATGAAAGTGCGGTATCAAACGGGGTAGGCTAAAGGGCCTTGAAAGCCATTGGATGAAGCAACCGGTATTCGTCCTCTATTCTTTCCACGTTGAATGCGCAGATGTCCGGCCAGGCCGATTCGTGACTCGAAAGTACACTCACAATGTGAACAGGCAAGTTTTATTTTTCTGTCTCATGGCAGCGTCGGGCTTGTAATGTCACACAAGCACAAAGTGTGACTGGAAAGTGTTGGATCTGTTCACATTTCCAAAAAAGAGGCAGTCAATCTCCCTGGAAAGCACATGCACGCTCCCCTTGCGTGCTGACAACATGCTACTGGCAGTGTCTCGGCACTGTCTAAGACCATACTGCTTCCTTAGAGCCTGATTGGTACATGTCGCAAGATCGCCTAGCCTCGTCTCGTCATTTCTTCTTGAAGCGCATTGGACAGAACGCTCGCCGACCTGAATGCGATGTTATAAGTGCACACACTTTTACCGGTAAGAATGACGTGCATTTTCCCGTGATCGATGGTTTTCTGTTTGTCGGTCGTGTTGGTGGTTGGGACGTCAGTCGAGCATGCATACGGTTCGTGTTAGTGCTGAGTACCACACCGGATCATAACAGGAAGTGCGGTTATTGTCAGTGTACGGTTGTGCGTTGTTTCCATGATTATGAAGATTTCAGAAGTGGCGAGTGGACTGGGTGGGTTTTTATTGCGATGGATACACAGTCCGGAGTTTAAGCATGCACTGTCATGGCGGACATGTTGGTAGAACTGGAACATAGTCGATGTTGAACCTTGGAAGACCAGTTTTGTTACCTGCCGCTTTGTCCAGACCTTTTCTATGCGATTGCTTCTAAAGGTTTCTGCTCGAACTTTAACGATAAACTGCTAGTATTTCGATGAATTTTTCAAAATTTTCGTGTACCATCACATTTAGCCTCCTAACCGGCGTGAAATGGCAGCAACGTTACCACAGAAAAGTTACTTTGGTAGGAGTGCGTCAGACTGTTATTCTATGTAGCTCTACCTAGTCGGTGTTGTAAAGCTTGCAAACTTATTTTATTCAGCTCAATTATTATGGTGCTAATAGCGATTGAGTTTAAGCTTCGGATGAGTTACGTTTATCTACAGGGTTAGGTTTAGTGTTAGTTTTAAGTTTGCATTGGCTTTAGGGATTTGGGTTATGGATAAAGTTTTGAAGTTAGGATTAGTATTTTTAAGGTCAGACTTCGAATGATGGTTTGAGGGTTAGGGTTTAAAACCCTAACCCTAAGGTTACGGTTTTAGAATACAATCCTAACAGTTCCTATACTGACTACTTAGTTACAGATACCTGCAACGTCATGTGTCGCGGGGTTAAACATGGTCAATTTGTGCCGATATGCCAGTCTAACTAACATTTAACATTCTCTATCTTTATTAGGTGTCCCTTTTGAACGCTGTGAACGCAATGCTGCAGACAGCTCCCCGCAACCAGCATACTTGTTTGACGACCAGGCTGGCGGATATAATTCATGCTGCAGACGCATTATGCTTACGTCGTTTGTAGTGGTGCTTTTGTTCGCTTTAATGGTGACATTCGACATCTATGCATATTTCAATTGCCTTCTGGTGTATACTTACCGCTTTGTGCTTTTGAGCTTTACTCTTTATTTTATTTTGCCTCTAACGATGCCTTCCACGGAACCCACGGACGCTCCTGTTTCCCTCAATAACGTTTCTGTGTCCCTTCCAGAATTTTGCCTACAAATTCCAGAGCTCTATATTTTTCCGTATCGAGACCACTTTTTACTCTGCCACGATAACACACAAGAGATCGTGAAATACTATAAGCTTATTGCAGCGCTTCAGTCCACTTTCGTTCCCAAGTGCAGACATTGTTACGTGATCCACTATCTGATGCGCTTAAGGCCGAGCTTCCCCGCCTGACCTCGGTTTTGGATCGACAGCGTTATCGTGTCCTTGTCAAAGAAGAGGCTTTGGGCGCTCGAAAGCCCTCTGAACTCCTGCGTCGTACGCATTATCTCCTTGGAAACATGGGTATTGACGATATTTTTAAGGAGTTGTTTTTAGAATGCCTGCAACATCTGTGCAGAAAATCTTATGTTCTGTCTCAGATGAGTTAGACATCGAAAAACTCGTCGAGATTGACCATCGTATCATGGAACAAATCTGTGTTGGTATCACGCACATTTTGGTGAGAAGACCCGGAGCCGTGTCCCACCTTGCTCCTTCAAGTCCTTGCAAGGAAACTCCTTGGCCGAAGAGTAAGTGCGGCCGAGCTCTCTTCCGGTCTCACCTTTTACATCTGCATATCAAGAGTGGTATAGGTTTCTTAGTCGAAACTGGCGCTCAAAGTAGTCTCATTCCATCTACCCCGGCCCACGGACGTTAGTCCAAGCCTTAAACTCTTGCCCCATCGCAACTTTTGTGTCTCGATCCCTCTCCCTTGATTTTGGGCACAGAGGACTATTTCCTCATCTCTTTGAAGTGGCTGATGTTCCTACTGCTATCCTTGGGGCTGACTTTCTAACCGCTTTCGGCCTTCTGGTTGATTCTAGGTGACTTCACCTACTTGATCGCACCACTACTCTCTCTCTCTCTCTCGCAAGGCTTTTCACCCATCTCCAACTACTTACCGTCTGTCTGTCCTTGACCTAAACCCTGAATGTACATTTCATTAACTTTAAAGCAAATCTCCTAGTCTCATTAATCCAACTTTTCTGACTCCCCATCGCACCACGATATTGTTACTCACATAAAAACTACTGTTCCTCTATTTTCTAACGCCCCCGCCGTCTTGCTCCCATCCGCATTGCAGCTGCCAAAGCCGAATTCGACCAACTGTTGCAACTACGGATTATTAGCCAGTATAAAAGTCCCTGGGTATCCCCGTTGCATATGGTTCCTAAACCACAGGCGGATGATTGCCGTCCTTGCGGCGATTAGAGAACCCTCACAAATGTCATTTTGCCCGATCGGTACCCGATTTCTCATCTTCAGGACTTTGCTGGAGCTCTTTTTTTGCCAGAACCGTTTTCTCGAAGATCAATTTGATCCGTACTTTTCATCAAATTCCGATTTCGGCTGCTTAAATCCCCAAAACGACACGGAAGACGCCTTATGACTTGTTTGAGTTCTTATGTGCGCCATTTGATCTCCGAAATGCCTCACAGACTTTTCAACGCTTCATTGGATGTGTTTTACGTGACTTTCCTTTTTTATGCTTATATTGAAGATGTGTGAGTCGCCAATCGAGCTGGAGATGAACATTTTAAACACTTCACTCTAATCTTCGACTGATTTCGGAAGTTCCGTGTCACTCTGCATCCTGCTTAATGCGTCTTGGAGACACTTCCCTTAGGTTCTTAGATTACCAGATCGGCTCCAATTGCATTCGTCTTCTTCCTCCTAAGGACGCTGTCATTCGGGACTTTACTCCTACCTTGAAGCGCTAGCTGCAGCGGTTTCTTGGTATGATCAACTTTTAGCGCAGGTTCACTCCAGATATCTGCCACATTGGCGGGTCACGGAATGTAGTGGCTGACGTTCTTTCCATCGCTGATTTCCAACCCGCTCCTGCGATTGACCTCACGGGGATGACTGCTGAACAACGCCTTGCTGGTTCGCCCTGCGACGAGGAGCTTTCCTGACTCCAACTCCAGGACCTCCCACTGACTACTGGCAACGACACCATTCTCTGTGACATCTTCACCGCCCCCTACCGCCCATTTGTGCCGCCATCCCACCACCGCAAGTCTTCTTCTCTGCACAACTGTTCCCACCCTGGGAGTTGAGCAACCGCCAAACTTGTTTCCGACCGCATCATCTAGCCTGGGATTCACGAGGAACTGAAAGATTGGACAGGGGGTTGTCTCGGCTGTCAACGGTGCAAGGTCCAGAGACACAACAAGGCCCCCATCCGCACCTTCCCCGACCCTGGTGCAAATCTCAGCTAGGTTCCTCTGGACATTGTAGGCCACCTGCCTCTGTCTAATGGTTTTTCCTATCTCCTCAATTGCGTGGATCGATTTACACGGTTGCCGGCATCTATATCTCTGCCTGATGTTTCTGCTTCAACGGTCGTCAAAGCGTTCCTTAGGCGTTGGGTTGCCATCTTTGGTGCTCCCCCACTATCACGACTGACCGCCTCTTCTTCCAGTCCCTCCTCTCCTTTTTAGGCTGTACCCGCATCCACACGACAGTCTATCACCCGGCTGCCAACGGGATGGTCGAGCGGTTTCACCGCCAGCTGAAGCCCTTTTTACGCGCCTCGGTCGATCCGGAGAATTTAACGGACTATTTCCCTCCGGTCCTGTTGGGCATTGGCTCCGCTATAAATTCGGACCTTGACTGTTCCGCCATCGAACTGTTGTTTTCGGCGCCACCATCGGACTTCCTGATTAGATGATCTCGCCAAGTCCTCGTGGTGTGGTTGAGGATCCTACCAATCTCCTGCACCGCCTCCGGCAATTCATACAGGCTCTCTCACCGGTTCCGCACAGACCATCCGTCTCCGAGTCTTATATCGAGAAAGACTTGGTGACATGTGCTCACGTCTATCTTCGATGTGATCAAGTTCGTCGGCTGTTGAAACCACCCTATGACGGCCCCTTCCGGTTTATCTCTCGAGGGGCGGGGAACTCGTAAGGAGGTCGTCAGCGTGGACCGCCTCAAAGCTGCTGTCCCGGACAATCCACCGGACGAGCCCTGTGGTGCCCTTTCCCCTGCTCTCCAACCCTCTACTACCTCTTCCACCATGCCCGCTGCCGTTAACTGCAGATTCCTCATCGAACTCGAACACTCCATCATCAGCACAATATCGCTCTTCTGTTACTCCTGCAAATCTCGCCTGCAATGGAAATCACGTCCACTTCGCTCATCGGCTGATTACTCGTTGGGCTTAGACTTGTATATCTCCTTCTGTGTCGGTTTTACGCCGCCTTTTGCTCTCGGAGGGGATTACTGGGCCGAGGTTCCAGACTAAGTGGCTTTTAACATTCTCAACCTCTTTCTTAGCTGTCCTTTTTTGTTTGAACGCTGTGGAAACAACGTTGCAGGCAGCTTCCCGCAAAAAGCATGCGGGTTTGATGACCAGGCTGGTGGATATAATTCATATCGTAGACTCACGATCCTTAAGTCGTTTGTAGTGACGCTTGTCCCCGCTACAAGCTCGCAACGACAACTGTAACGGCTCATGTGCTGACTTCTACTTGTATTTGATTTTCTCCTTTTGTTTGCTTGATTTTAATTTTTTTATATGTTGCTTTTGATATGTTCTGTTTTGTTTTTAAAAGGTGTTTTTTTCCATTGTTTGCTGTTTTGATTGTGTTTAAATTGATTACGGTTCGCGGCTCATCAACTAAGTCCGTTTTTTCTTATTTTTAATTACACGCTTGAGTTTCCTCTGGCCTTTGTTGTAATCAAACAAGCTAATGACGCAAGTCAAATTTTTAGCATTGCTTCTTAATGGCTTATACTGTTCACTGCTTCCTTTGGCCTATACATAAAACTCTTATTACTACCACTGCTGTATTACAGGCTTTCTTTCTCCTCATTTTATGAGTGGGGCTACATGCGATATCGCTGCCAGTTGTATTCCCCCGTACAACTTGGCCTCCATGTTAAAGTTGAATTTTCTTTAGGATGGCCACTGTTCAGCTCATCAGTCGACTCCTAGACCAAGGTGTCCAGAAATTGCTCTTAACCATTCACTCTTGGCATAAAAGACAGAAGCTTTGACGAATGTAATTCGCCTTGTTTGTTCTACGCCGAAGTTGATTTATTATTGAGGAAAATACTCCGCTGTTTTAATACGAGGCGTTGAATCCTGTCGAAAGTCCGGCTGGCTTTGAAAATCAAGCCCTTAATTTCCTGCTCGGATACTTATTAGGGCAGTGATTGCAAGGTAGGATAATTGATCTACAAAAGCGTGGCGAATATCATGGGCACCTACCGATGTGCGCTTGTCCTCGTTGTCTGACACCGGCTCCTGCATGACATATTTTTTTCCGCATTAAGCTAAGTCTTAAGTTTTCGCAGCCTTAGGTCAAGAGGTCCAGGTTTTTATACCTAGCAGTTGTAGAAATGGTGTTCACTACCGAATCGTCGGCAAAGAGAGCGTTTGCTTTATTCAAAAAATATTCTCGTGGTGGCTTGCATTCAGAAGATTTTTGCATATTTCCTTGTGATTCCGACACTTTGATATCAACCTCCTTTTGCTTCTAGCAATGGGCCTTCATCAACACTTGAGAAACGTGAGAATAAAAAGGGCTGGGACAAGTATGCAACCCTCATTTAGCCTATTTTTCTCATCGATTGATTCTCAGCGCGTCAGCATTCTGTGCCGAATTTGTGCATGCACGCACGCACACAATACGACAGTTCGACCGTCGTAATCCGACGATGTCCACCGTATGCTCCATGGGAAAGTTGAGCAGGGACGGTGACTTTCGCGTGATTTAGTTTAAAGTGATAGTAGACTTGCGCTGCATCTACCGCACTCTCTCCTCCTCCCCCACCTGAGCCCGGTTTCAAGACAGAGTCAAGAAGACCGGAGGTGGGAGAGGACGCAGGTGGCTGGCGCGGCCGGGTCCCCTAAGTCTTAGCCGCCCCTAGGCGTGCCACCACACCTCTATGTTCGGCATTTGTTATGGAGCGCAACCCGAATAACGCCTGCCGTGCCCTAATTTGGCCCCCGTGTTGGTCCAACGCATCTACCACGTGGCCCGTTTAGGGGGCAAACGCACACAATACAATCCTTTCGTCATCGACACATTATTTTGCCTCCCAAAGTGAGAGGAGACTAAGTGGAAGTGCCTTCGTCCACGTCAGTGGCTGGACTATATACTCATGGGAGGCAGGAGCAGCGTGATTGGCTAACGACAAAGACGACATGATCGCTGGTCAGTCTACTGTTCTGTTGTCTAGAAAATAGACTATATGTACAACCTCAAATAAATAAAATAAAAAAAGTGAGAGGAGACTAAGTGGAAGTGCCTTCGTCCATGTCAGTGGCTGGACTATATACTCAATGGGAGGCAGGAGCAGCGTGATTGGCTAACGACAAAGACGACATGATCGCTGGTCAGTCTACTGTTCTGTTGTCTAGAAAATAGACTATATGTACAACCTCAAATAAATAAAAAATAAATAAATAAAATAAAAAAAGTGAGAGGAGACTAAGTGGAAGTGCCTTCGTCCACGTCAGTGGCTGGACTATATACTCAATGGGAGGCAGGAGCAGCGTGATTGGCTAACGACAAAGACGACATGATCGCTGGTCAGTCTACTGTTCTGTTGCCTAGAAAATAGACTATATGTACAACCTCAAATAAATACATCGATTCTGGACACAACCGAGGACAGACAGGACGCCCAAAGCAGAACAAGCCTTTGGCACACCAAAACTGGTATTGACGTGGTATCCTCCGCCCACGTGTCAGGCTGAACTCGCAGGGCCGTCAATTTGACATTTTTACGGCACAGATAAGCAGAGGTGTCCTGGTCAATGATGGCGTCTGACATCCCAGCTTAAAATCACTCTTAAACTGATTGATGGAAAAATAAAACAAACCCTTATTTACACAGACCAATTAGCGCCTGTTTGTACAGAATCCCGTTAGAGCCAATCCGGAGTTGAAGACACATTTCTGCACCTCTTTTTAAAGTGGCTGGCAAACATCTCAATGAACCACAGGTGAACAAGCTAGGAAAAGGCGTGCTAGCCTGAGTTACAGAAAGCTATTGGAAACTAGAACCGAATGTTGATAGCTAGAATCGGAGAAGGATAACAAGAAAATGGACAAAAGTTGGGACATTCGTCCGTCAGATTTCAATAATCTGAATTTCGTGTGAAACATTCGCAAGTACTTATCAACCGCTACCTGTCACTCTATCCTATGTATGACATTTGGGTGGCAAATATTGGTAAGACATTATGCGTCCCTTTACTTAGAATAATCTTGGTAGGAATGCTAATTATAAGCTGACCTGTGTTGCATGTCCTTCCAACGGTTCATCACAACCATTCTTTGTTTGGATTTGAACTACTGTTGCTTTTAAACAACAGGAATAATTTAACTGAATGTTCAGCCAACCTTAGGAGCGAAGAGCGGCCTTAATTTTTAATGAGACGTTCCGGATAGGTAGTCGTTAAATTTGTTAATGCCAGAAAATCTTGCTGAACATGCTTGTTTTAGATTCATACCCGAGAAAAGGTGTTTCAGAATAAACTCACCACTATCTACTTTACTTATTGTTCACTTAATATTCCTAAGAATTCGATGACCCTCGACCTGACGACAGTTTGACGCAGATCAAAATTTTGGCTTTTCGCTTTCGGTAGAAACGTCCTTTAGCGTGCACCCACTATTCGGACTAGGACTAACAGCGACAATCGTCGGTTCTTGGACTGGTTTAACAATCTCTGCTGCTAATCACTAAGCTGTGCGTGCGTTTCTTGCCAGAGCGAATAATGTCCTGTCAATCTTTCGCACTAACTTTTACTTTAGAAAATTTGTCATCATTGACCATCGCACCCGCATAATTCTGTCGAAGCGTCTCCTCCCCGGAGCTTACAAATTGTGTTTACAAGCAAGGTGGGCAAAATCGACGTAATAAGGGCATAGTAAATATTAATTTGTAAACCTGGAAATTTGCTAAGAGACTAACGGAGGGCTTACGTCGGATCGGTAGGTTTTTAAGCGGTGGCCATAAAAACTGGAGCAGCTGCCGATTGAATAGCGAAGGACCGGAACGGCGTGGAGAGCACAAAACCGCGACTAATACACCCAATACCGAATTCATGTTGAGTTGTTTGTCGAGAATTTCTAAGGCCCCAACTGACCTTGCGGGATAACTTCAGATTTAATACATTGCTAAAGCAACTAACTCCACTTTCACACAGAAAAGGTCAACATCTCCGGAGAATTCGTTCGACCGACTTGCGAAATACTCTGTGGCCTCGGTGGAATTCGAACCCACCGGCTAAATCACTTCTTGCGAAATTACTGCTGTATTACTTTCCGGTTTTTAAGTTAATCTTGTCAGACGGGAGTTTGACCTTCGTTTCCGATTACTTCCACCGTGTGTCCTACGGTAGAGTGGGCGCAGGAACGGGGGCTTGCGCGTGAATTGGTTTATATTGATAGTAGACTTTGCGCAGCATCTACTACACTCTCTCTCCCTGTCTCCTGTTTATCCTTCAGGGCCCGTAGTTATGCCAGAGTGAAGTAGACTGTAGGGGGCGATCGGGCGCAGGGGACTGGCACGGCATTAGCCTGTGACTAGGTGTGTCACCATAATCACCGGTGCGAGGCTTGTTTTATGTGTTTGTCCAGCGAATCTACCACTCGGTCCGTTGTCAGAAAATTTCCTATCCATTGCAGGACAGGGAGGGCCAATGCCAACAAATTATACATAAGCCAAGCTTCTCACTACTGTGATCGCACAAGTTAAACTGTTTTTTCTGACCCAGTCAACACTTGTGAATCCTCCGACCTGTTCGCGTCACGCATGTTTTCTCTAAGCTTGCTCCACTTAAATCCTATTGTATCAACCGAACTACAATAACAATAAAGTCACACCTAGCACATGCACAAGAATTTCTTGAAGTTAACCAGTATCAATAAGGGCGGATGAACTTCATGGTTTGTGACACATCAGACTGAGGCGAAACTCACTGTAGCTATTGGAACCAGTCTCATCGTCATTCATTGAAATCAAAAGAAAGTCTAACTAAAAGCAGCAGGGAAATGGTGATATTTACCTTTAAGGGAGAAAAAATAAATATTATAGAGTATTTGGCACTAAAATCCAGCTATTGGCGGTCAAGGGAAGCTCATCAAAGTTTAGTAGTATGTAATAACCAGATCATCAGCGACACGCCCTGGGGGTGCATATTGAAGAAGAATACCAAAATCAGGTAGTTTAGTGAAGCTAATGCGGCCATATTTAATGTAGTATATTAAAGCAGGTACATTAATGCTTACGAAGAATATTAGCAAAATGTTTGATAGTTGCGGACGCAACAAGCCAAGTAGTGGGTTAATCAAGGGTAGGTAGAATGAATGGCGTTTAAATGGTAGTGTTTATAGCCGAAGATCTAAAGTAACGACCAGTAATGAAATAGCAGTTCCGTCGTTTAAGTCTTAAATTTATAATTTCATAAGTACTCCTAAATTCATCAATTAAGTTTCCCAACAGTAAGATGAGGCAAAATACAGGCATGGGTTTTTCACCATAATGATCGAACTGCGTGTTTATCTGAGGAATCCCTGGAACACCGAAACGTTGAACCTCGCATAAGTTGGTGAACGACACACGTGGATTTGATGAGACGGTCGTAGTCCAATAAATCTTCCCCTTTGAACCCTCAGTTACTAATCTTGCGTAGAATTTCGGCCAAGACCACTGAAAGACAGTCCGTGGTGCAAACAGCTGGTCAATCTCACCTCGCCTCTAGCGTTCAAACTTTCCGGAGTATTTTCAGCCCTTTTTAGGTAGGAAATTGGGCAGTTGCTTGTAAATATATGGCCGTTGGTCCATCCAGAGATATCTCTCAGGCTTAAACATGAATGAAATATTTTTGCAGATTGAGAAAACAAGGATAGTGCGATTAAATTGCCTAAAATGTGCAGGGTTTTCGCCAACCTTGAGTAAGATCTAATTGATCGTAGCTCATTTCAGACGTGTCGTTAGACATCTAACTGAAACATGGTGAATTCAGTAGATAAAAACACAGAGTTTAAATTGCATGGCTTTCAGCTTAGCTCTGAACAGAAGTGGACGAAGGGAAGTGAAACGCATAATATTCCTGTGTAATAGTATCATCTGAAAGTATCGCATGAGCGTTCATTAAATAAGCACAGCAATTGTTAAAATTTATCTATTACTCGAGGGTATTTGGCCAACCTAATGTTCACGTTATTTTAACACATAGAATCCGGGGAAAAACGAAAGTTGAGTTTTTTATTTGGATTGTTGCACGCTCTTAACTCAGTTAAGTGGTGCAACGTTTTGGTATAAAGTCATTTGTTCCACTTGAGATTCTAGTATTTGAAGAGAACAATAGAACAGATATGCATCAACCGATCCTCCATCAGATTTACAAAATTAACGGAGTAAATGTCTGAAATTATAAGTAATTGAATGGGCGGTTTGTGAGTAAAGAATGGTTGACGAAATTGCATGTAATCCAAAAATGTCTTTGGTTATGGGAACAAGGTAAGGGGAAATTGAAACTCTATTACCTGCGCAATAGATTACCAATGGATAAATATTCAATGTAGTACTTACATAAAACGGTCTTCTTATCCGTTTTTTCCTTAATTTGTCAATATTAAGGAGTCCGTTTTTATGAGCTATCGCATCCCTAATCACCTGAACTAGCGACGCAATGATCGCGGTAGCGTTTAGAGCAGAATCAATCAGGAACATTTCTAAACAGCTACAACCCAGTTAATCTCCTGTAATGGACGGCATCTTCGCCGGAAAGGTTTTGAGTGAGCTCTCGGATGAATTTACTCTCTCACCCTCCAAGACATTAAAAATTGTCGTGAGACTATGACACAGTTCTCTAGAAGGTGGTAGATGTGCCAGAGGACGCGTCCAGCGGCTGGGATTTCAACAGACGGCCCAGTCCGGTCAGTTAGCTGAGTCATCATTTCTTGAGAGACGCTAAAAATTCTAATAAAGCATACCAAAATACAATTTTACAAAGAAATCGGCATTGCGGTATTCTCAGACCCATGTTTATTCGAAATTTCTCGACATCTCACATGTTCAGACGTCCCTGGAGCTTGGTACTTAAACTCTAGAGGAAACTTTTGAGAAAGGTAAAGACGTAATTTACATGGACTTTCGCAAAGTTTTTGACAATGTCCGAATTACCTCCTTTCAGGAAATCGACCGCTTTTGCCATTAGATACAAATTTGCGAACTGGGTTTGCGCAATATGGGTTGACAGAAAACAACGTGTCAGGTTCAAGGAGGATGAGTCGAACTCGATGAATGAGGAAAATGGTGTTTCTCGGGTGTCCTGGGTCTCTAATGTTCATTTCGTACGCCGCTGATGGCTGTCCACATTTGTCTGCGGTAAGACTATGGCTGCTGATAAAGTTAAGTTTTTTCAAGCCATTCAGGTCCCGAATTACTAGATTTCCTTCCAAATTAATCTGAACCGACTACAGGCCTGGACGGAAGAAGGGATGTTCAATTTCAATGTGTGAAATTGCGTGGTCCTTCATCTGCGTTCATCCAACTGACACACAACCAACAGCAAGAGGTCACCTACTGAAAGGTGTTCAACTTCCTATGACCATTTTTTCAAACGAACATGGTAAATCGATGCGAAGTAGTTTGAAACAATCTGTACGGCTATTCAAGACTACGACCAACGACATAATGGTATGGCACTCTATAAAAATAACTTTATTCAATTACCGGTCAGTAGTAGGCGAATCGGGAGTTTGTATTTAGTAACCAAAATTGACTACAAACTGAGAAAAAATAGCTAAGGCGTATAGGGATTAAGGATTCGTGTAAAGTGGGTTTGGGGTCAAGACTATTCTGCTAGTCACGGACGTTAGAGAACGCTAGCTTCAAAAAGAGGTGAAATGGCCTGCTATAGGTCGTATTTGATCACTCTTTTTTCATTGTATAGTAGTGGCTCAACTCCATAGCATGTTGCAAGTTTGAACCCCTCGCGACCCAATGCAAGTGCACACCGATGGCTCTCTGGTTTTCATAAATCCCGGCTATGCACACCGTCCACTCATCTTCAAGGCTTGCTCACACATGACCTCCCTGGATGCCCTGTAAAAACTTCGCACAGTTGGATACAGGGGGACGCTGTCCTCTTCCAACCCCTTCTCCGATAGTTTTGGACAGAATAGACTATCCTCTCAACTAGCGTCCACTTCTTCTCTTCTCATACGGCTTTGAACATTGAGGTCGTAGTGGCAACGGTCTTCCCTAAGAACTTAAACTGCTGTGATTGTATCATTTGCGTATATCCGATCGCACCGGACATCTGTGTGATCCGGTAGGTTAACTAAGGTTACTTGAACTGAAACTTATACAAGAAAGATATTTTTTATGAGATTTAAACGCTCAGGTACCGGAATCATATAGCTTTGAAGTTCTGACCATCTAGCAACCACCGTGAGGTGATCACGTGGCGGACGCTCGTCTGGAAGAGGGACTAGAAACAATTGCTGCTCTGCCGGATGTCTTGAACGTGGGTGAATTTATTTCACCACTTCTTGACTGGAGTTCAATATACGCACGCGATCCCTAAATAGTTTTTGACTGACAGGGCGCTCAGGGTATTCTGGGAAGCGGTCCCATAACAAATGCCGAACATGGGGGGTGCGCGTGCCGCACATGGGCAAGCGTAGGTACCGGCTCATGCCGTACCACCCATTTTCGCTATTTATGGCTATGGTAGAATATGATTCGCCTGCGCCAGAACCCACCTCCGGCCTTCTTGACAGTGTCCTAACACCGGACACAGGCGAGTAAGGGAAGAAATAGTGCGGTAGATGCAGTGCAAGTCTACTATCACTTAAAAATAATTTGTGCACAGGTCAGAGTCCCTGCACCCCCATTCTGTTGAGCATATGATGGACTACGACGGTCGAACTGACGTGTGGGTGTGCGTGCGTAGTAGATTTTGGCAGCCATCTGGGACGTCTGTGCCACCTCATTTGGGGACAGTAATGTATGAAATTTCGCGTAGGAATGGGATAGAAAAGGTGCCCTTAACAAATACTAGATATCACCTTTTATGCAGCCGACCATGGCTCGCAGATCGCAAAACACGTGGTAGAAAAACTCAAACAAACAACAAAAGCCCCGGTTTCACCCCCCACGCCATACTATCCGGGATGCCCGAGTAAGTCCGATAACACTAGCATTCTGGAATTTTAGATCCCTTTTAGACAATCCCAGGAGCAACAATTCGGAATTGAGGACGGCGCTAGTCACTCGGGAACTAGCACGCTACAAGGTGGAGATTGCTTCTCTCAGCGGGACCTGATTCTCTGAGCAGGGTCAGCCGGAGGAGGTTTGTGCCGGCTACACCTTCTTCTGGAGCGACAGGCCAACGGCAGAGCGATGCGACGTTGGTTTCGCCTTTGCCATCCGGAGGGACATCGTGTGACGTCTGCCCTATTTGCCAACAGGGCATCAACGCTTGCCTGAGCAGCCTTCGTCTGCCTCCCCGGGGAGACAAGTTAGCCACCATCATCAGCGCCTACACACCCCCCACTGACGAGCTCCAACGAGACAAAGACCAAATTCTACGAGGACCTACACGCTCTCCTGGCGACTGTGCCGAAGGCGGATAAGTTAATCGTCCTTGGTGACTTAAACGCTCGCGTAGGGACAGACAATGACACATGAACAGGAGTGGTGGGTCCCCATGGTCTCGCCGGCTTCAATGACAACGGTATTCTTCTCCTACGAACCTGCACCGAACACCATCTGATCCTGACCAACACCTTCTTCCGTCTCTCGATGAAGCAAAGGGCGACCTGGGTGCACCCCCGGTCGAGACACCGGCACCTGTTGGACTATTTCCTCATCCGGAGTCGAACCCAACAGGACGTTCTGGTGACAAAGGTGATTCCCGGGGCCAACGGATGAGGCTTCATCTGCAATCATGCAGTAGACCCCAAGATAAACAACAGCCAGGTAAGTTGATTGCTATTTTTTAGAATTTGCCTGCTCACCATCTCCAGTTCAGCAACGAATTGGCAAACTGGCTAACCAAAATTCCAGTTGCTGACGAGGATTCCTCCGTGAAGAACCGCTGGTGCTAACTGAGGGGCACGGTCCAATCCACCGCTCTGGATGCCCTCGGCTTGCACGTTGTCAACACCAGAACTGGCTCGATAACAACGACGCAACCATCAACATTCTGTTCAACGAGAAGAACCGGTTACGCAAAGCCTACGTCTACCGCCCTACCGCTGCAACCAAAACCGCCTTCTACCGAAGTCACCGCCTTATACAGCAATGGCTGCGGGAGATGCAGGACGCCTGGATGACCAGCAAGGCTGAGGAGATCCAAGGGTATGCGGACCGCAACGAATGGAAGAACTTCCTCGCCGCCACCAAGGCTGTCTACGGACCTCTCGTAAAAGGTGCTACTTTTCTTCTCAGTGCTGATGGAACTTCCCTGCTAACTGAGAAGACACAAATCTGGAAGCGCTGACCGGAACTATTTCGACGCGTTCTTAAACAGCCCTCCACCATCTCCGACGCCGCGATCGACCAACTGTCTGAATAAGACGCCAACGCTGACCTCGATATCCCACCCTCTCTCCAAGAAACCATCAGGGCCGTGCAACATCTGTCCAGTGGGAGCAACTGATCAGACGCGAGCCCTGTTGAGATCTACAAGCATGGCGGCCCCCAAATGTGGAACCTGCGAAAAGCGTTCTTCCAGGCGATGTGGCGCCAAGTACAGGTCCCTCCGGGGACGCCACGATAGTCCACCTCTTCAAAAAAATGGGGAACCGCAAACTCTGTGACAACCACCGGGGAATCTTGGTGCTCAAAATCGTTGGGAAGATCTTCGCCCGTATCCTTCTCAATCGACTGAGCGGTCACCTAGAGCAGTGTCTGCTCCCAGAAAGTCAATATAGCTTCCGATGACACCGCGGGACAACCGATGTGATTTTCGCCGCTCACCAGTTACCTGAGAAGTACCAGAAGATGCGAACCCACTTCTACACAACCTTCGTGGATCTGACGAAAGCCTTCAAAAGTGGTGAATCGCGATGGGCGTTCTGCATGCGTCCGAAGGTTTGGTTTGCTTTAGTGATCTCGGGGGCAACCTCTTCGTTACTTTTGGTGCAGCGGAGAGGTTGCTGCTCAGGTAGGTAAAGGTAGCCACGGACTTCAGTTGATCGCAGTTGAAATTGATGCGAGCTGCATTGTAGGTGGTATGGGGCGCAGTTGATTCATGACCACCGCGTTCTCTGCGTTAGTGCGCAGTACGAAGTTGTCACAAGCGGCAGCGAAGAGATCCATGTTCTTTTGCATGTCCGCTTCTCTCGTTACCTTGAGTTCGCAGTCATCAGCGAAGAGAAGCTCATGAACCGTGGCTTTTAGATACACGCGTGCGGAAATTCATCCGCCATTGATACAGGATTCGGTCATCCATCTGGTAGGCGATGTGGATCCAGGGGCGTTCGTCACGGTAGGCAGAGAACATGAGAAATAAGATGGTAGGTGCGAGAGCGCAGCCCTGCTTCACTTCGTTGGTCAATGTGAAGGTCTCTGAGACGGCTCCATTGTTCGTGACGCACGCTATCATGCCATCATGGAGATGGAGCACCGTGTGAGTGAATCGCTCGGGACAGCTGAATTTCTGCATGATCTTCCACAGGCTGTCACGATTCACCACTTTCGAAGGCTTTCGTCAGATCCAAGAAGGTAGTGTAGATGTGGGTTCGCATCTCCTGGCACTTCTCACGTAACCGGTGAGTGGCAAAAATCACGTCGGTTGTTCCACGGTGTCGTCGGAAGCCATATTGACTTTCTGGGAGCAGACACTGCGCTAGGTGACCGTTCAGTCGATTGAGAAGGATACGGGCGATTTTCTTAAAGGGATTGAATATTCCAGGCTGCTAGAGTCTGTAAAATCTCTTAAGCAGTATAGGGATACCCCTGTGGGTAACGTGGGAGTATTGAGATAAGAATTTTTGATGAAATGTTTTTGCGTTTTTTCGACCGCATTTAATTTCAATCTGCTAGCTGTTGTCTGCTGCAGTTGTGGTCAAACCCAGGATTTGTTGAGGGCACCTTTTCTAGCCCCCTCCCTCCATTGATAAGCAGTGCTGCCCCTAAATAGGGCTTCTGAGTCAGCCCATGCGGCTACCGAACTCACTATGGGTCACGATTTTGGTTAGAGAGAGAACGACCTATTCATATTGGCTGCCTACGTGATTGCATGTCACCCTCGCCGTAGGACGTTTTCGATCTTGGGGTAGGAGGGAAGGGTGTGGGGAGAGGGAGGGGTGAAGAGGGTAGGGTGAAGGGTAAAAGAGAGGAGGAGTTAGGAAGGAGGAAAGAGAGAAGTGATGAGGGGGCAGATGAGAGTGGTAGGAGGGGAGAGAGAAGTGGGCTGGGAAAAGTAGAATGGGGGAAGGGCAGGGAGGCCGGGAGAGGCAGATGAGCCGAGGGAAGGGCGCAGACGTACCGGGTTTGGAGACACCTACAACACTGGAGACCCTCACCTGGTTTAGCCTGTTGGTCGTGGTGGTTGCACGGGGTGTGGCCGCTGGGAAGAACCCAGATTCGAGGAGCCAGAGGTGAGAGTTCGGTACCTGCTTGAGGCGGCCGCAGGTACATTCCTCACTTATATGAGACAGATGGAGCGACCAAATACTACCTGTGTGATGTTACCCATTTCTACTACCTTTGCCCCTCACACACTTTCACACATCAGTTTGAAGATGTCCACCGTGTGTTGTACAGGGATGGTGACTCGCGCTGGATTATAGTGAGAATAGACTTGCGCTGCATACACCCTAACTCTCTGTTCCACTCCTCTATCTTGACCCGGTGTCGAGACAGAGTCAAGAAAAACGGGGATGGGAGTGGGCGCAGGCCCACGTACTGTTCCCCAACACCAAACATGAACACAGCAACATAATAGAGGGGTGGCTCTGTCCTCAACTGAGTGCGAGTGACATAAAGACCACATTAAGAAGGAGCCATTTCAGCCTGACTCTCAGTCCGCCAATCGTCCATTGCGAACTGGACTGACCACGCGGTCCGAGTTATCCCGTCAGTTGGCTACATTCTAAGCCACGGCTTTTCGCGCACCATGATAGTTTCAAACGCATCAGACTGTTGCTTTCTTGTGTTTGGCGCCGTTTTTATTTGTCAGTATATACGTTTTGAGTATATCCTGGTCATTTATTACTTGGATAAAGAAATGGACACTGTTTTTGAGTCTCTTGATCCAGAGGGATTTATGAATGTATTTATTGTGCAGTTCTATGTATGCATATTCTATGCATTCCCATTACTTTCGCTTACCTGATGGCATTATTCTAATTAAAAGTGAACACTTATCTAGGTTAGGTGAAACGTACATTTCAAAAAAAGTTTATTTTGAATGCATTTAAGGTGAAATTTTACATATGAATCCACATTAGCGTGCCAATTGTGGAAATTTGGGAGGATAAGTCAAATGTATTTCTATTTCAATCCCATCTCATGGACATCAGTTCTTTCCTTGTCATGTTAAAATCAGCCTTCCATATATTTCGCTTGCATTCCTTTCCATTCTGGCGCTGAGAATAAAGTGAGTAATCCCACATCAGCTTTCTATGGTCACCCTTACCGAGGGGTGCAATAGAATACACTTCATCAATGCTAGAGAAGTCCTTCGTAAACAGCAGGTCAAGGCAATTTGCTCTCTGGTTCTCTCTTATTCTCGTTGGTATGCTAACCTTCTGTACCAGAGGTTGGTCGAGAGTGAGATCCATTAGCTTGTGGCCGAAGGAAGTTGGTGCAACGTCAACTGTCAGATTTACCAACGAGAGCAAGTGCAACATCATACGAGTCGGGAAAAGCAATCCTTCGAACCGTACGATTTACAGTCTGAATGGCATTCCATTGAAAGAAGTGGATGTCCAAAAGGACCTTGGAGTCTGGATCACGCCTTCGCTTAAACCCTCCCTACATTGCGCAAAGGTAGCGAAGTCAGCCATGTCGATTCTGTACCTCGTTAAACGAGCTTTTGCAGCCTTCACTACCGACTGTTTCGCTAAAGTCTTCGGAACATTCGTGCGGCCACAGCTGGAGTCCGCTATCCAAGCTTGGAGACCCTGGGCGGCGAAGGACATCAACATCCTCGAAAAGGTCCAAAGGCGAGCAACCAAACTTGTCCTTGGACATGGCTCACTGCCTTATGAAACACGGCTGTCGAGTCTCAATCTCTTTCCCTTGCACTATAGACAGCTTCGGGGTGACCTGATACTAACATTCCGCATACTACGTATCCAGGACTGTTGTCTGGTGCCAGGGATTTCTTCGAGTTAGCAAAAACAACGAACTTGAGAGGTCATCCTCTCAAATTACGTGTGACTGGAGCAAGGCTAGACACTCGGAAGTACTTCTTCTCCAAAAGAGTAGTAGAAGCTTGGAATAGTCTTCCTCTGGATGTTGTAATGTCGGACTCCCTGGAGGTTTTTAAGCGAAAGTTAGATCGATATAATGGTGCGAGCTACAACACTAACTGAAAGCTGCAAGTGTGACGTCATAAAGTAAGGCATTAATGATACTACTAGTTATATTTGAGTAACATTTCCTTGTTTGTTATTTTCGTTCGAGGGCTTGCATTCTCCCATTACTCCCATGCTGGGGTCCTCGAGGTCTCGATGCTTAACTTATTTACACACCTTGGTGACACCGTGAGTATTCGCATCAGCTGGACCTGGCGTCCGTCGTCCATGAGGTGTATGAACGTCATCCCCTGGTTCGAACCGCAATGGACCGAGGATGATCTGGACATCTATTTCAACATTTGAAATCCCTCAACGGACGCTGCAATCAGCAATGGAGCATCATGTGACCTCCGAAATGCCCCCGTTGGACCCCCTCCCAAGGGCGACAGTTTTTTCTCCTAAATATCACCGGGAGTTTTTCACTGTCTGCTCTTTTTCAACTTTGTTCCACTATGTTGGCCTCGCCAACATATCGAGATACTATTTTTTGATACCACAACTCGTATGTACAAATAGGGAATTCAAAGGTGACTCACCTACATCTCCCTCAAATATACTGATACTGATACTGATACTGTAGGTGCATTGAAATCTCCAGCAATGAGCACCTACTGGTGACTTGCTACTGCCTTGAGCAAATGGAGGAGGGACTCATCAGCTGCACTTGGAATGTTTGGTAGTCGGTAGATCGTCAAGAATTGTAGGTTTTGTGAACAATCTTTTTTAATCTTTATCCAGAGAAATTCATATTCAAGGAAGATGGCGTGCGCTCGTTCGACTGCCGAGATTCCTGTCTTAACATATACGGCCACTCCACCTCACTGTCTAGTTTCTCGGTCTCTTCGAAAGAGTTGGCATTCATCTACCGAAATCTCGCTTTCTACGATTTCGGCTTTGAGCCACGTTTCCATAATGGCAATGACATAGGGGGTTCGGTCTGAGACTAGTGCTTTGAGTTCGTCTAATTTCGATAGGAGACTCTGAGCATTTGTATACAAACATCTCAATTTAGATTGGGTAACTCCTCCATATAGCCTTCTGCGCATTTCGTGCGATTGAATACTAGAGTCTGTCATTGCTTTCCGAGATGAACTGGTGTCCATCCCGCTGACCCTGAGTTTTGACGAGTGGTCTTCATCCGATGTCTGGAGCGCCTTCCTTTTATTATTCAAGTTCTGTACAGTTGGGTAAATCGTATTTAGTGTCCTCCGTCTAGGTGAGGACCCGCTTTGATTATGTACGTGGTCTGACACACGAAAGACCTCTTCATCACTTTTATTTCCTGTCCTTTATTTGGAGCCATTTTTCCCCTGTTCGGTTCTTCTCTTCAGTTCTGCTCTCAGCATCCTCATTTTGTGCCTTTCCGTGGGTTCGTAATCCGGCTGAAAACACACATCCCTGTGTAAGCTACGGAGAGCCATTCTTCGTTCTATGCTGTTTGAAGCCTGAACATCATTTTCAAGAAGTATTTTATTATAGTTCATGTGAAACATCCGCTTTCCCTAAACGGAATGCTTTGTGCACTGTAACGCATTCACCATCTTGAAAAATCGAATGTGAGTATTCTCGGACAAGACTGAAATCATGTTCTACCCTTTCCTTCGCAATCAGAGAAGTGGACTCTGGAACCCCTTTAATAACAATTCAATTCAATTCAATTCAATTTATTGAGGGAAATAGGCATGGGCCTTTGAGTACCCTATTTGAAACGTAAAATTAAGTGCGGTATACAGAGAAACCGTGTGGGTTGCAAAGGTGCAAAAGGCGGTCATAAAATATGACAAGTGGTGCACGACTCTCGAGGGTTAAGATAAATTCCTCATCGCTCAGGCTCGTTGCGGAACATAAAACTGTCAAGGTCTTTTTAAAGCTTTCCAGCGATGGTGACATCATAACGTCTTCAGGGAGGGCATTCCATGGTTTAACCACTCTGACAGAGAAGGAGAACTTGCGCACATCCAGTCTCGCCTGCTGGACACGCAGTTTCAATGGGTGACCTCGGAGATGGGTCTTGGTGGCAAATTCAAAGAAGTCCGAGAATTCCAGGGAACAATCCAATCCCTTCACAATGCGGAATGTCTGCAGGAGATCACCACGCATTTGCCTATAACTCAAAAGGAACAGATTAAGATTCATTAGGCGGGTTGGATATGGCAAGGAGCTTTGACTTCTAACCATTTTTGGTGGCTTTCCTCTGTACTCTTTCGAGACAGTTCTGATCTTGAACTGTCCAGGGGTTTCCAGGCCTGCATAGCATATTCCAAATGCGGCCTAATGAATGTTCCAAAAGTCTTAGCGAAAAAATCTTCATCGAAATCAAAAAAGGCTCGTCTGATGGCATGCAACACCGAAATTGCGCTCTTCGCCACTTTCAAGCAGTGAGACGATGGTTTTAAGGTGGTGGTCGTCAGCACACCAAAGGTCCTTTTGGGTTTCCACGTCTTTTTAAAGGCTTCACCGTTGAGAAAGTAACTTCTACTTTCAGCAGATCCAGATGGGTTGCCTAAGCGAAGTATTGTACACTTATCGACGTTGAACCGCAAAAGCCAATGATTCGACCACTCGTCCAACCGAGTTAGGTTGATCTGCAGTTTATCTTCGTCAGCAGGGGCTCTGGATTACATTCCAGATTTTTAATGTCATCGGCAAACATTGCTGCTTCACAGTCGAGATTCCTGACACAATCGTTTACGTATATTAAAAACAGTATTGGCCCTAGTACAGAGCCCGGAGGGACCCCACTCTTGACTGCAGCAGAACTTGACCTCTCTTGGCCTATGCACACAACCTGGCGCCGACCCACGAGGAAGTTTTCGATCCACTTGAGGAGGTTACCTCTGATTCCAATTCTTTCTAGCTTGTACAACAGTCTCTCGTGCGGCACAGTATCGAAGGCCTTTTGAAAGTCAATGAAGGCAATGTGAACTGCGTGTCTATCTTCAAGTGCTTGGGTCCACCTCTGGAGCGAATACAGCAAATTCGTTGTGCATGATCTTCCTTTTCTGAACCCATGTTGACAGCTTGATAACAAATTATGAGTCTCTAGGAATTTCACCAATTTGCTCTTGATGATCCTTTCCATAATCTTGCCAAGGATGCATGTCAAGCTTATGGGCCTGTAGTTTGTCACTGACGCCCGGCTACCGCTTTTTGTACAAGGGAGTTATATGTGCCAGCTTCCAATCGAAAGGAAGTGTTCCGGAGTCAAAGGAATTTTGAAAGAGCACTGACAGAGGTGCGGAAAGTTCATAGGCTAGTTCTTTCAGAAGCTTGGGTGGAAGCTCGTCTGGTCCTGGTGATTTCGACTCTTTTAGTTCTTTTAATTCCTTTTGGATCAGAAATTCTGAGAATAGTGTGTGACTTATGCTTGCAGTCGGCGGCTTATCCACTGAGGGACGAAGGAACCTTGCCTCGTTTGTGAAGACTGAGCGGTAGATCTGTGAAAAGTACTGGGCTTTTTCCCTGTTTTCAGAAATTTCGACGCCCACGGCAGTCTTAATCAGCGGTATTTGATGTTTATTCCTTGTACATCTACGGAGGTAACTGTAGACTAACTTTAGATTCTGCGTTGACTTTTGCAGCAAAGTCTTCTCAAATTCTCTTCGCGTTTTAAGAATAAGGCTTCTCATTTTGTTTCTCTGTGTTTTATACTTATTAAAATAGGCGACTTGATTAGACTCGCAATATTTTCTCCACAACTTGTGCTTCCTGTTTATTTCCCTTTTTAAGTTGCTGTCTAGCCACCCAGTACGCTTGCTGTGATGGACACTCGTTAGCGGGCAGTGGTTGTCCATAAGTTGCAGAAGAACATTTCGGAAGGACTCCCAATCTTCGTTCACGGTGCTCGAAAACATTGAGGTCCAGTTGATGTCTGTTAAATCTGCTCGCATCTGATGAAAGTTTCCTCGCCAAACGTTACGCCGTTTTTCCTCTATAGCAGGCGCAACGGAGAAGATTGCGTTTTCGGTCGAAATGTCTGTTTGGTGACTTGGTGCTCTGATCTGTTGATAGAGCATCAGTATCAGGAAGAATTATGCTCTGGTCGATGATGTTATTTGCGTCAGTATGAGCAACGATTCCTAAAGTTAATGGCGAACCCCTTTTGGAAACTTTGCCAATTTGTCCTGCAATCGCTCCTGTATTACCAACAGAGGATTCCGCTAGAGCATCTATCGGTAAGAAAGAGCTTTTACGGAGTTCACACCCAGTTTTTGTGAAATCACCTTGGCCCTTTTTGACTTTGAATTCTTCGTCTTTGGTCCTTGAAATTCGACGAGCTTTCCACTTCACCCTATTTGTATCATCCAGCAACGATGACGCGTATGTTTGTGTATCCAGAACATTACTGCTTCTGTCTGAGCTGGATGTCAGTAGTAAGGTGCATGATCTGGCTTGATCTCCCTTTCGAAGGAAGGAAATGTCTACTGATTTACTGAGCTCTGTAGACGCAATAGCTTTAAGCTCTACATTTGGTATTCTTGAGGAAGCTATATTTGCATACTTAATTTCTTTGGTTGTTATTCTCTTTGTTACGGGTGTTGTTTTTTTCGGGTGAACAATGAACCTTCTCTTTTAAATCGGTTATTTCTTGTTTCAAGTAACTTAACTCTTTCTCCATCAATAGGAATTTCTGCAAGAGATTTAAACACCCCATGCACTTTTCGTCCTCGTAAGTGACATTCATTAGTGTTATCAGGCTTTTTGCCCGCTTGGCAGGAGGAGAAGTAGTAACAGAATATCTGTCTTTGTCATCTTTTTTAGTTGTATACAATTGTGTTTTCCTGATTTCTTGTGAGGATGCAGCGCAGGGGTTAGGTGTGTCACCACATGAATCTGCGACCTGAGTTCGAGACCCGCCCGCGCCGCGAATTTTTTTCCTCCGCGCAGACTAATCCTGAGCGTCTGCGTTTTCCATACCTCTTCGGATTGTATTCGAATTTATTTAATTTATAAATCTTCTTAAATAACTGGGTTAGTGTGCAATAGTATTAAGCATTCAGACTTCTATTTTACTTATTTATTTATTGCCAGTTTACAGGCAAGGTCAAAAAAATATATACAGAAGAGGGTCAAGCTGACAGTGAAAAAACTCCTGATCGTTGTTTCAAATGTTTTAAGGAGAAAAAACTGCAGCTTATTGGATGGATTAAAGTTCAGGACAGGGAAGTATGACACAGGTACCCTGTGATAGACTTCTCCATTCAGTGTTATGGATCCGGTATTCTGCACCAGCAAGTATGTCGGCGAACGACTGTTCGCTGTCGACTGAGAAATAAGCCGATAAAGGTCTGTAGAGCCAGCAATATTGCCCTCAGCATGAAGTCCGGCACAGGATTCAGAGTCCTTGAACGCCATCAGAACCGAAGAGAGCTTCCACAGAGTCAGCACCCAAAAGCTTTGGAAGGTGTCCTGAATGTAGAAAACTAGTGGCAGCTCGCGTAAACAAGGGAGAGCTTTGCTGAATTTTGATACTCTTGGATAGCTTATTCCAGATTGCTATAGCGTTAACCGAAAAAAAACTGTTGGTATCTACCTGTGCGTGCAAAAGGAAGAAATAAAAATATATCTCGATGACTGGTGCGCCGACAGAGGTCGAGCTGCCTCAAAGATGTAAGGGGGTTAAATGTACAACTGTTTAAAAGTTTAAACAGTTAAAATAGTCCCTTCTGTAATCTACGAAGCCACAACGGATCGAGGCTTGTCAGCTCACAGCGTTGTTGGTAGGACAGGTTTCGTGTTCTGAATCGAAACCTCTTTTTGTACAGAAGTGCTGGACTGATTCTATCTTCTTCCGCGTGCTAGCATGCAGAAGGCTAAATAGAAACGAGCAGTATTCTAGGCTAGGCCTGACATACATTTTATAGAGGCGGATCCTAATGTTGACGGTTTTAAAATTTCTGTGAATTAACCCAGCAGTTTGGCAAAATAGAAGCAGGCCGAGCACGCTTCCCTGAATAACTCCACTCCTCACGTGCGTGGGGTTGGAGATAATATCGGGAATTTTAACTCGCTGTGAACGAGCATGCAAAAAGGAGGATATAACGTTCAGAAGCTTGTTACCTACGCCGAAGGAGGTAAGTTTCAGCAGGAGGAGATCATGATCAACACGATCAAAAGCTTTAGTGAAGTCGAAATATATGGTGTAGTTTGCAAAAACCACTATCTTGAGATTGTAGCACATGATCAAAGGAAGAGAGCTGGCAGGTGTCACAAGATTTTTTTTGAGAAACCCATGCTGAACCGCATTAAGTAGGTTATTCTCTGTTATGTGACGCATCAGCTTGTCTTTAATCAAGGTCTCTAAGATCTTCGAGGCTGCTGGCAGTGTATTAATTGGCCTAAAGTTTTACGAATGACGTGGTTCGGCCGTGTTTGGGTATAGGCAGAATGTGTGATTCCTTCCATAAAATAGGGAAGGTTTTACTTTCAAGAGCAAGATAAAATGTCTTATACAGAAGTGACGGAATTAAATCATTTGCATCGGCCTTTAGAACGCTGACCGGGACGCCATCTGGTCCAGGCCTGTAAGATTGACGAAAACGCCGAAGGGCTACGGTCACATTCCAGAGGGAAAAAATTATGGTTTCGAGCACGTTACCGGTCCGAACCCGGATGCGTGGAAAGAGGGAGACCGAATGTTCACTAAAAGTTCTAGACAAGAACACATTGAAACTATCAGCCGTCAACTTAGCCTCAGCCATAGGGTTTCCAAAAGCGTCTCGAAATACAGGGTACGGAGTTTTTCTCTGCGCTTTTACTGTGCGCGAAAATAGTTTTCAACATTGAACGAAGGGTTTTCGGCAAAGTTACCCTCTTCCGCTAGTCTTCTTTCTTCAGAGAGCCTCTTAACCTGTTCAAAGATTTTTTGGATCAAGGGCAAGACGGAAGTGTCATTTAGTAGATAAAAACGATGCGAGAGTCTACGTAGTCTACGGTGGAAAGATAAAGGGAGGTAGACTTCATCCTTGGCATTAATTATTTTCTTACGGGGAACAAAAAGAGAAATGAGTGGACCTAGAACTTGGTAGAATGTATCAGTACAAACATTCACATCCAAACATAGAAAGAAGTTAGTCCAATCGTGGGAATTTAGATGTGTTAGCAAATCCCTCATATTTGCTGATCTGAAATCACTGAAAAAACTATATTTTTTGGAAAACGTTTCATTAGCCTCTAGTTCTAGTGTAGAAAGAACTATAGCATGGTCATAGCTCCCAAGTGGATCTAAAGGTGACACTGAAAATGGCTGACAAACTCTTCAGAAAATAAGATCAATTAGGTTTGATCCTCGGGTGGGAACATCAACTACCTGTTCCCACATGCCAGTATCTATGGCCTCAAGTAGGTTTTCGGACTTTGCAGGACCGGATGTTGTAAAACAATGAACTTAAGGAAGATTCAAGTCACCTGCAATCAAACAGTACTTCAGATGTAGGTCAACTATGGCAAGAAATGCCTGCGAGAGACGAAAACTCGTAGTCCTCGCTTGCGGTTGGGGGCGATAGACACATCCAACGAGTAAAGACTAGTTATCATATGAACTACTCGGAGCCAACAGCTCACTTCTACTGCGGTAAATTGTCGATAATCCAACGGCAGAAAAGTAAGTGGATGCTTAAGATAGATTCAGCTTCCTCCGCCACGGCCCTCGTGTAGATCGTTACGAATATAATCACACCCTAGAATATTGAGTTCAGAGTCGGATACACAGAGTGTTGCCCATGTCTCTGTAAGTATTACAATGTCAGGGCGGTGGATGAAAACCAGAGTCTAGAGCAAAGGCATCTTATTAAGCAGACATCTGGCATTTAAGGCGAATGATTTAAGCGGGTACATTTTTGGTTTTTGAAAAGGGACAGTTAGGCTATCAGAGTGACGGCCTTCGGCCAAAGAAATGCTCTTTTCACTTGAACTATTTGTCCGTTTCTTATTTGGAGATGTTCCTCGCCATTGGCTGTTCGTGTTCCCAGTTCTACTGTTAACTGTCTCATTTTCATTCGCTCATATTCCGGTTGAAAAAAATCGGAATACAGGCCCCTTTGGGTTGCTTTTCTCTGTAGCAGGAGCTGTGCCTGCGCTTCGTTTTCCAAGATGATTTTAGGAGGTCTTGTTCGAGGATTTGATTCGGGTGCTGACAGAGCCTTCCCTATTCTATATGCCTTGAGTATATGTATGGACTCGCAGTCCGTTAGCATCATTTTGCTCACAATTTAAGGAGATCCAAGTCATGTTTAACTCGCTCCTTTGGAATAATTGAAGCTGACTCCCGGGACCCCTTTAATGACTACATGCTCAGCCTTGTGCCTTGCGATAAGAGCCATTCGGACGATGTCCTCGAGAAAAGCACAAGAAGACCAAATTAATGCTTAAATAATTTCTTTGTACGTAAAAGTGTCGGTCTATGCTTTGTACAAAAACAGAGCAGATGCCGAAGTGAGATTCAGGAAGTGCTGGAGAATAAGATTCGTTCGCTGGAACAATAATTTTATTCGCCTGGTGTTTCGCATTCTCACCTGAACCAAGCATCACACTTATCACGAATGTGGGAGGTGTGAATTATGGTAAATATGTGGTGTGTCGGTCGTGGCGCTGGCATCTGCTGGACTATGTTCTCGTCCGGAGGCGAGATTGACAGGACGTGCTGGTAACCCAAACGATGCGCGGTGCCGATGGTTGGACAGATCACCGCCTCGTCATCTCCCAGATGAGGCTCCGACTGCAACCCCGACGAAGGTTTCAAGGTAAAAGGCCACCAGGTAAGTAAAATACTCTTTTGTTAAATATGCCTGCTCACTGTTTTGATTTCAGCAACCAAATAACTGAGAAACTGGATGACCTGCCTGCTCCAAATGATAATGCTACCGTGGGGACACGATGGTGTCAACTGCGTTATGTCATCCAGTCCACCACCCTCGAAGTCCTCGGACGCGCACGCCGTCAACACCAGGACTGGTTTGACGACAATGACACCGATATCAGCAACTTACTCGAAGAGAAGAATGGACTACACAAAGCCTACAAGGACCTTCCGACTGACGCCACCAAAGCAGCCTTCTTCAGATGCCGCCGCCTTGTACAGCAACGGCTGTGAGAGATGCAGGATGCCTGGATGATCCGAAAGGCTGAGGAAATCCAGGGGTGTGCGAACCGCAATTAAATGAAAAACTTTTTCAAAGCCATCAAGGCCATCTACGGGTGTTGGGCAGGCTGGAGCCAAATCCCTGCATGATTTGTTCTTCTTAGACCTTTTCCTCTTTTGCTTTACGAACTCGCCGACCTCTTCAACATCGCATGTTGGTGCAACGTCTACCAGCGATGTAGCGATGGGCGGTAAAACTAGATTAGTGCTGATGCTACCCGAACTAAGTACAGGCGGAGTGGAGCAAGGACCATATGGAGCTCCCTTCGGAAGTAGCGAAAATCCCTCTGGTTTGCCGGGTTCAGCAATCGCGATATGTTTAATGTGAGTAGTATGTAAGCTTGAAGAGGCTATATATGAATACAAAATTTTCTTTGTGGTAGGTGTATTACGGACAGGAGCTTTATTAACAGTTGAGCAAGATAAATATTTTTTAAGTTATCTATTTCTCGTCTTAGATTGCTAATTTCCTGCTCCATCCCTGATAATTTCTGCTGGAGGCTGAAACACCCCATAAAAGTTTCTTCTTCGTAAGCTACATTAGTTAAGCTTACTAAACTTTACCCCGTTTAGCGGGAGGTGAAAAATTAGCAGAATAACGATAGTTACAACTGTTTTCTGCTTGTCCATTACCTCGCTTAACAAGATCCCCTGCCAATATGGCCGAGTGGTTAGAGGCGCCGATAGACGGTTCTAAAAATTTTTGTGCTGCAGATTCAAAACTAGGTCGTGGACCAATTTTTGTGACAATAAACTTAAGGAACTTGAGTTTTGCATACTTATGGAGGGCACAGAGCAAATAAAATTGATGCCAGAATCGCCACAAATTTAACAGACAGTTGGTTTGGATATAGAGAGAATAATAATATTAAAATGTAAGGACTAAGCCTTTAGTATGATCCCCTTCCGCGATTGAAAGCAATTGCAGGGAGCACACAGCCGGCGGGACTTTCAGAAATAAGCAAGGATCACAGCGTTCAGTCGCAAGTTACGAGCTCTGAGGAATATATAGACAGGTTCTTTAATAATTTCAGAGCAGAGTGTCTTCTACACTGAGGTAGAGACTAAAGACTCATAGGCTCGCAGGACTTGAAATTCAAAACCAATTTCAACTTTTAAAATTCTAGTCCGAATTCGTTATTGATCGTCCTTCCCTAACTAAGGCGATATCTCTCCTGTAGTACTTGGCACAGCCGTATTCATGACTGATTTGCCAACGAGAACGCGGTCATAAACATGGCATTAACAGTTTCAACACCACGCCTTGATCTGCTATCCTGTACCCGACTGCGGAACCATAAACCAAATTCATTGTAGACAGTCTGACTAAGTGTATGGTCGTCGTCTGAATACCAGGTCTGCAGGTGTTTTTGCGATGCTGGAAGCACGTGTTTGTGAAAAAGAGTCGACTCCGATCTACAGATAGAGCATCATCTCAGCATTTCGGCTATTTGACTATTTGAAATTTCACCGACTCCAATCCGGTCATTCCAGGCCCTGGCCCTGGTGAGTACACGGAGAATATGGAATTGTCCATGAAGCGGTTATTCAGTCAAATGTAGGCCCTCGGGTCATTGAATGGTTCCCAAGTAATTAGTGCATGGGTCGCAAGTTATGAAAGTGTGACCGCCACATCGTGTCCACCAGAGAAGTCATTTGGGCCGCCGTGGTACAGGGTGAGGAGGAAATTGGTCAACGATCTCTTTATTTTTTAGTGCCTACTTCGGTTATTCAGGCATCAGACAGGCAGTAGGCATCCATAAGTTACTGATGAAAACTACACACCATGAGACTTTGGGTACTCAGGTTCCGAAATGTTTGCAAATTCCAGCCTCCAATACCAATAGTCCGTTACCGATTGAAGAGACGAGCTCACATACTATTCGCTTGTATCACTGGCCCAGGGTGATGGAGCAGGGAGGTTCACGAGGCAATCGTATCATGGATCGTAATGATGTAATCAGCTATTTTCATGACGTTCATTGGTGGCGTTGGACAGAGGCAGATCCGCAAAAACCACTTGGATTGTTTTGTTCTAGGTTATCGTCGCTATTGCTTTGGCTCAATAACCTAGGCAACTCCTTAAGTCATCATTTGGATTTGCGGCATTTTATAAAGATTTGGACGTGCCAGACCTCAGCTCTCTACGCCTTGATAGCACTGTTGCTGGTCCATGAATGCTTTGTCTATATACATGAGAGCTAGCTTATTATCAGCTTACCTTCAGTGAAGGCTGTTCCACTTTCGTCATCTATGGACGTGTAGAATAACCAGCAGCTAGGGTAACGGGTAACCTGTCTGTGTGGGGTCTCTGTTCCAATTAAATTTGGAGAAGAACTTCGGAATAACCAATATATAGGATATTAAGTTATTTGATAAATAAGGCCAGAATGCATTCGTGGGACGAACGTGGCGAATTAATTTATATAGGCATATTTAAGAAAAAATAAGTACATATATAATGTGGCGAGCGAATTTTCTCGTAGCTTTCGGGTGAATAATCAGCCTCGAAGACTTGTAAGCAAAATAAAGAATTGTTAGGAATAACAAGAAATTCATACAGTGCTCCAGGCACAAGGAATAATATGAAGTGGTTGCAATATGATACGTCAAATTAGGTACGCGTTAACCACAATATACTGTGGGTAGACAAATATAGATGCAGGCCCTATCGGTAGTCGTTAAACATGTTTCTCAAGCGCATTGGAGAGAGCACGGTAGAGAGTTAATTATAATTCTTACATGACACTTGGAAAAGGCGAAAAAGTAAGAAAGAGTGGCAAAATTATGTTCAACAAATCTAAAGGAACATTTTGATCTGCACATTAGTTTATTGATAAAATGCGATTAGCAAGCTCATAAAGCACGATATTAGAAAAGGGAAATGGTAAAATGCAGTGAAAAGCATACACTAAACTGGAATTTTAGGCAGATAAGCAAAGAGCAGTGGACAAGTGGTCCAAGGGAAGAGGACTGGAACTAATAAGGGGGAATCAAGCATTAGGTTTTTTTAAATGGATTTAGAAATTTCGGCAGACACATGCTTGTAACCCCGAAATCGTCCTACTAAATTATCCTTCATGATGGTGGTTTTCTATGTCCGAAAAATATGATTAACATATGCAATATTTATACAAAAATATTTCAGTCAAATTAATCACGAATATCCCAAATTAAACAGGTAATCACAGCTCATCGTTCAGTTCATAACGTCGCACCAGATTTAAGAATACAAAAAGCAAATGCGACGACTTAAAAAGTCTCCTAGCACATAAACGAACCGATACCTGTCAGTAATTGCACCGAAGAGATAAAACTCGAGCAGATGTATAGGGTGTAGTGCAATTTTTTCAATCGAAGCAATATTTGCATTAAACATATTGCATAGTGTGCAAAGTTTTCAAGGAGGCAAAGAAAGCTTTGATTATATTAAACAAACTGATTAAGTTAATAAATCAGCAGGAGTCACAAAAGAATTTTAAAGGCTTGTGAGGAATGCGACGATATTTAATGTTTATACTCTACAGAGGTATCGCAAGTGCATTTTGAGGGCAAAGTAGTCAATGCTAGAACCGCCATTTATATTTTGCACTGAAATTGAGACTAACATGTTGAAGTTTACTAGACCCACTTATTGGTTATTTAGAGGTAATTTAAATAAAGCTTGTTTAAATTGGTCAATAGGACCCCAGTTGTCATGTTTTAGCCATTACCGCCATTTTTAAGCTGAAGATAAGATTTAGCCCCGGTAAGCAGTTGTTCACTTCCAAACGTGATTTCGAAATCCAAATTACCATACCTGAAAGACAGGTTAAACATAAATCTGAAATCGTACCAACAAAAATTTGATCAAGAAAAAATATTTTATTTGAACGTACGCAATATGAGTTAACATATTTTCCATTAATTATATATACAAATGCAGTAAGTAATTAGCTACAGATATGTAAATGTATGTAGTTATTTATCTACGCACCGAACGATGTATACCCTGATCAACAATGCATTATATTACACACTTAATGTGTACACCTTTAGCAAACTATTCTGTAACGTCATAGCACCTATAATTATAGGTGTTATGACGTTGCACGTTTATGTAAATAAACGTGTATAAATTTATTGATGCTATTTGGTCGAAATATATTTTGATATTTAAATAATGATATTAGCATTATTATTATTATGTAATTGTATCTGTAGATACCTACATATATATCAGTACAAATACTTAAGTTAAGGTGTATTTGCACAAATATATTTGTTTTATTTAAAAACACATAGTACTGTGGGGATTAAGTCCAAAATAACAGTCATCATGCTTATATCTTAATGTCTCCATTAAAAATATTTCCTTTAATCTGAAGGAAATTAAACACATTAATCATCGTTTTGATCCAGCCTATCAGCTGTTTTTAGAAAATTATTTTCAACAACTTAATCACAACTTAATAAATATCCATCACCGCTGTTGCGCCATCTTACGTTATTTTTTCACCAATTATTACAGATAATGGCAGATTGCTTTAAGTTTTCTGGAATCCAGGAAAATTCATAATCCTGTCTTTTGAACAAGGCCGCATACGCGATTTTTATTGAGTGGAATAATTCTAAAAACTAGTCAATATTATTTTTCCCTCTGTTGAGAAAAGTACCATGGAACAAATTGAAATGTTGATGATGCCAGAGAAGCCGTTTTCAAGAAATTAGGAGGCAGTAGTAAGAATTCGGAAATTAAGGCTGGATTTTCAGACCCAAATAAGCTACTAATGCAGTTTGTATAGTTAAATCACATAGTTAATGAATTTCTACGTACTCGATGAATATCCCACTTTATTGCAGAAAGTTATTTCGAAATCACATCAGCAAAATCTCAGACTACGTGTGCTCATGATTTCATTTTCAATGACCATTAAAATAAATTATCTCTCAAGTAAGGATTGTTTGGGGTGTCTCTATGTTTTGATGGATAAATTAGTTCCAGCCTGTCCAGGAAAATTCGGCGGTCACCCCTTAAATCTTTTGATATAAGTACGTAGTGTAGTCAAAATCAAAATGCACAGGAAACCAAATATGGAATTTTCAATTAACAATTAATCCCCATCACATAGTTTATATGGGACCAACGTACCAACTTTAAGAAGAGGTTGACAGATGACATTTTTATTTGAACGCACATTTACGGCTTTTTACGTTCAAACTTTAGTTCGAACTGCGTCCTTTTCGTCCGCACCGCCGGCCCCGGAATGACGCATTGTGGTTGAGATTTGCCGTGAGTTGTGGGGCCTGAGGCGAGAAAGTTTTACGCCTAAACGGTAGGGTACGTTTGGTAATTATTGCTTTCCTTTATAGAATACAAGGTTGAGAGTGAACTTGACAAACGTCATCAGTAATTACAGTCAGTTACTTTTTTAAAGTAACAAATCTATTGCAGTTCAAATGCTAGAACATAGCTAAATGAACAATACCTATTCGTATTAATGGGCAGATGTTGCAGTTAGCAATAGAAATGTGTTTTATACGTAGGCAGGCACGAAACTATGCACCTATTTATCATGACTCTGGAGTAATTCAACAAAACTTAACATCCAGTCTCGCCACAACGTCTCTATCAAAATTTTGACCCATCAGTAGAAGACTTTAAATGTTCACTGAGGGTATGGTTGGGAAAATAAATGCTACAGCTGTAATTTGTACCCTAAGTAAACATTATGCACCACAGTCTCAAAAAACCTAATGACTCTATCATTGCCAGACTTTGTTTACATTTACGCAAATTAAGTATCCACAACGAATATCCAATGAAGCCATTGTGAATGGTTATACCCTGGAACTCATAAACAAGTGTTGATTGTTGTCTCTAAAGTACACGTTCTATGGAAAACGATAAGGATTTACTGGATAGGTCATTATAATAAGAAAGGTCCAGTTCCTTAATCATATTTATTAAAGGGCTCGGATCACGTTAGGAAAATCAGTTATCCAACTAAAGCGTGTCTAATAGATTTCGCATGCGAAATTTATGGCTAACAAATGGTTTTCGAACAAACACTGACGCGGTGATGTAATTTTTGGTGGACGTTCTTATCACGTAGGCTAATTTATTCTTCATGTCGAAAACGTAGATTTTCTGTAATTCAGAAGGTCAATGAAACCCAAAAATAACTTTAAAATAGTAGATCAATATTATTTTGATCATAAAACATTGATAGGCAGGTTGTAAGCGTAATGTCAGAGAGATTTCAAATTACGCATTAGGAAAATGCACAACTCAATTGCCGCAGAATGCCTACATAGACAGTAAAAATTAACTTTCCTGAAATATCGGTAATGACCACTTGTATCGATCACCTTCCGCTCAATGTAAAAGGGTGTCGCGTGCGTCTGCATTTATTTTGCATTTACGGATCGTTTGATTATTCTAAAGCATACCACAATCGAAATTCCTATCTGTCATCCCAGGTTCTTGGCGTCCATAATATCGGGAGGTCATACCGACTAAAGTTCAAGCGAAACATACCGCCAATTTATCTGCAGGTCAAAATGAAGTCCTGTCTCGGTCTAAGAAAAGGTCAGAAATCTTGTGCGAGCATTATGCCCTTCTTTATGCCTCTAAAAAGAAATGAATTCTAGTTATGGTATATTATCAAATGATAAATTGACACAGAATGCGCGATGTTTACATACTTGCGCATACTTTTGATGAGCTGATATTTGGTTATAAAATGTGTGGTAAAAACTTTATAGTGCCGCTCCAATTCAGTAAGTTTAAATTTTCAGTAACAAGATCATAAGTCATGCAAAATGCAATAAACGTACTCGTTGGTAGCGCGGTAATTTCTGGCATTGCTAAATAAATCGTTCGGAGGGAAAAACACGATAAACTTGGCTATCTGAAAAGCACGGTTTGACACTCTTTTCCTTGTGACACATTTAAAAACTCTATTTTCTGTTGAGCATACGGAATGAGGTAAATTAACGGTTAACAAGAAGTTTATTATCACCATGCGATCTTTGGATTACTTGACTCATCTATTTTTACAAGAAATGCGGCTTAAATGTACGTTATGGAGCTTGAAAATTTACCGTAATTCTGTTCATTTTAAACGAGTGCACAATTGAAAGTTACACGTACTGCTACAAAACCTTTTCAGTTTTCAAAATGGGGAGACCACGAACGGTGGTTTGTTATATTTGCCAACGGGAGTTCGGCACAGCTTCCATAGGAATTCACGAGAAACAGTGTCTGAAAAAGTGGCATGATGAAAACAACAAACTGCCGCCCAGCCAGCGTCGGCCGGAACCTGTGAAACCACAGGGGTTCGGAAACTTCTCAGATCCGGGAGGAGGTAGTGGTGCAGCTGAACAGGCGATAAAAACCACTGGTGTTGACCCTAACCTCGATGCCTACAATGCAGCCGCCTCCAAAGCAGCGCAGAGCAATCTTGTTGCCTGTAAAAAGTGTGGCCGAAGATTTGCTGCCGATAGAGTTAATTTGCACGAGAAGTACTGTCATCCGCCAAAGGCACGAAAGCCAGTTTATGAGGCCCGGAAGCCAGATTTTGACTTAAACATCCTACGGCAACCTTTGAAGACGGGCCAAGGAGGTCCACCGCGGGCTGGTTCTCCGCCCTCGAGACAGCCCACGCCTGGTCCGAGCAGCCCAGCTTCCTCCTCAAATGGGTTCCCTCGCTGTCGTTACTGCAACAGGACCTACGCGCCTGATCGGATCGAAAGACACGAAGCAAACTGCCACGCACCACCGCTTAAGAAGCAGACAAGCGGTGCCGACCGAACAGCAGACGGTACCGGGCGAAGAGCACGGGAACCCAAACAGGCGGTAGAAGGTGCCACTGGCCCTGCAATATGTCAGAACTGCAGCGAAAACCTGCCAGAAAACGCCAAGTTCTGTCCAAACTGCGGTACTCCTTGTGAGAAAAAGTGTAGGAACTGTGCGCAGGTCCTGTCACCAGGGGCAAAGTTTTGCAGCAAGTGTGGCAAGCCGGTTCAGGCAAACAGAAACAATCATATCAGAAAGGACTCATCCAAAACTCAGAGCATTGAGAGCGCAAAATCTGTCGCTCAGGTTTGCAATGAACCGACCAAGAGGACGAGCAATAGACCTTTTGTTATTTGCTACATCTGTGGACGAGAGTACGGAACAATGTCGATTGGGATACATGAGCCACAATGCCTAACTAAGTGGTCTATTCAAAACTCCCGTCTTCCAGCGAATCAGCGCCTTAAAGCGCCTGTAAGACCGATAATTGGTGCCAACCGGGATGGATCTGATGAGCTCAGAAATTACAATAGGGCGGCTCTATCGACCAGTGCAAGAAATAGCGGGATCAAGAATTCCCAGGAAATTCCAGCTCTTTTTTGTGTGAAAAAATGCACACTAAAATGACCGTGTTTGGGTTTAATTATTTATTTTCCATTATCTTTAAAGGGTAAATGTCTCCTATAAAATGGTTTAGCCCTGGGTATTAGAATGCAGACGACAGCAACAAAAAAGCTTAGATCCAGAGTTAAGCCTTTAACCCTAAACAATTCGACTGAACTTGCATTTTCAAGAACCAGATGAAGGTAAACAAGACAAAAATGCGTCTTGTGCGCTAATCTTGGTGCTCCTTCGAGATTACATTAATGACTAGTGCAGTTCAGAACTATCCATCCATATGCTTTGTCACCATGTTTGTAAAACGACGCAGCTAATCAGAATTGGCCACAAATGCGCCAAATTTATCAACATTGGGTCAAATGAATTAGTACCACTACCGGCATAGCGCTAGGCGTACAGATTTCCGGATGTTTACGAACCCGAAGACGTACTTTTCATTTCGTGCGAATTCTCCAAAAAACGAACACAGAACGAAAATGAATGCATCAACAAGTAAACGTTCAGACTCCACGTAAAAATTTTAAAAAGCCTAGACATCAGAAAAGTGTTTTATCAGCGGGCATCATAGCCCGCACATTAAGAACATCCCAGGCAGACCGAATGTGTTCATTAAAGAATTCCCAAAAGGAGTTCGGGTGGGATAAGTTTAAAAGAAACAATCACGGAAGAGTAACAGGGTTAACAGTGGCATTTACGGTGGAGGGCTGGGGAACAGCTGAGTCTGTGGATGGTTTAACAGTTGAAACTGGAGGCAGGTCGACTTTGAAAGAGGAGACAGCAGCGGGAGCACCACCACGTTCTCTGGTTGTCTCCTGTTCTATCAAACTGCGGGGAGCGAGCGTTGGGGGACCATCCGGTCGATAATCGAACGTGTGTTTACAGAGACCCTCCAACCACTCTTGCATACTTTGTTTGTGCAAGGAAACGAAGTAAATTTGAATTAAGGAAAAAAACGTTGTGCTAATAAAATGTATCAGCAGATCAGAGTTCCGCTGTCAGCTGAAAGTATATTGACCAGGCTTCTGAGCCATCTGCCACACAAGGATCGAAAGGGGACTACGAAGTTGAGGAGTAGTCAATTGATGAGAATGGCTGTAAGCTCAAAACTCTCGGACGGTAGACAGTCAGATGAACAAATTGAGTTCCATCTCAAAAAAAAACAATCCTTGTCATCTAACTAGCTGATCTAGTCTGGCTATCTTGTCGTGAACATTACAGAGAGAAGAGTGGACATATCTAGTTGACGAATAAGATAACAACAGCGCAAACCTTGGTGGACTGAGTTAATTGGTACTGGGTTGGGATAGAGGTGCAAGACCCTCTGATCGCAAGCGATAAGGACCACCAATATGCGCAAAAGGACAGTTTTAATTTGCGCATTAATCTGTTTACCGAGGAGCAGGCTGACACAGCACCTACTCCACCCCTTCTTTCGCAAGGTCAAATAAACAATCTAGCGCGCAACACTGGACCGACACAAATTTATGACGATAGACGATGGCACTTTCGTATAGGAGTTCCTGCCTCCTAACATAACGCGCTTGGTGAACAGGAAACGACAGACAGTAGGCTTCTCGCAGACGTTTTGTTGGGGTGTATATTTCTGAAAAGAACATAAGCCAAAATTAGTCCCCTCTATGCACTTGGTTTGAAGTATGAGTGCATCGGGATATCCCCAAATTTATTATTTCCACTTTATGTGCACCACTCGCAACAGCAGGCACACCCAGTAATCTCCGTTGTAGAACCTGAGAAAGTGCCGGTCCAGATCCCAAAACTTTATAAATTTTAAACCGATCTAAAATTTAAAATATATTGATAGATAGATGCATCTTAAATAATTCCCAATTTATTAAAAAGTGCTTATGAGAAGCACGAGTAAATCATCGAAAAAACCGCAATGCATAAGAAGGTTTCTCATTGTGAAAAAAGTTCTTGATTGTTCGAAAATGTAAATTAATGTGCGAATGCCCGCTTAGTCTTCTCAAATAGCAAACTGCAACCTCATTCTAACCTGCATTTGTATTTGTAGTCGCAACTAATAATCTCGGATTTTGAATTCTTACTCCAAGCTAAGTCCTAGGGAGTGCGTGCCTGCGTGCATGAAACACAAACAATCCACGAAGAAATTTATTTCTAACGCTACGGTCTCCCAGGCACCAAAAGCAATCATCTGGCGAACTCTTATACGCGAAAAATTCTACTGAGCTTGTCGAAAGATAGCTTAGTAATATCAGATACAGGTGGCCCACAAACCCGCAACTACTGAACTGTATACACTAAGGACAGATTTGGCTAGGTTAATGCAAAAAGTGTTCTCCGCAAAATCCTATGTTCCAGTTATGATGCCATCTATTGTGAACTTTGAAATTAGTTAGCGTTAAAATCCTCAAGGACAAATTTGAACAAGGAGTCAATCCAGAAGTGAAGACAAGATGCAAGTGACACGTACTGGCACACAGGCCATGATCACGTCCCGTTGTGATTTAGGGTTTACTCTCGAGCCCCTACAGCAGCTGTATGGCGGAAAACATTGCCAACAAAGACTAGGAAGACTGGAATGAGCATTTCTGGCTAGCTGATGACGGCTAATAAGCCAATTCTGTCTTTGCTGCTAATCTTCTTCTGCCTATGATACTAGCCACCTCTCATTCGCGGGTGCTGTATATCGAGTATTTAATCAATCGGAATGGGCACACGCCGATCTGATAGACCGCGTCTGTGGGCCATCTACGTATTAAATCCGATTAAAGAGCAAACTATAAATACAAAAACTGGCAGCAACTACAAGAAAGGATACGAATTCTCCTCAACTTCTTTTTGAACAATGTGGCGGAATATGTGTTCTTCTTTGAAGACATCCATTTTTTCCTAAAAATGGAGGAAAATCAAAGAGATATCACTTTATCTCACTACATTTGATTCAGCTTATAGAGAAAACTTACATAGAAAACAAACAGATTCGAGAGTACAAAGTCTTAAGCACATGGAAAAAAATAAAACTTTTTGTGATGTATAAAAACCAAATATTCAAAATTGGCAAATTTAGGATACCCAGAAACACATATAGACCAAGAGACAGAAGGAAACCCACAGCTTCAACGTTAAAGGCTGGAAAGGCGACACATAACGTATGAGTAGCTTCGAATCTGGGAAGGTTAACCCGGTTGATACCAGATAAACGCGACGGGAAAAGGGGATCGGTGTCGTTATGTAGCTTCGATTTCTCCAAGACGTGAAGAAGGCAACAAAGGCACGAGTTTAATTAATTGCATTTGGCAAGCTTACTTTTACTGATCTAGAAATTAAAAACGAATAAAATTTGGCCCACGTGAGAGGGCGGAAGGCACTTTTCACCGGTTTTGGAACAATTATATGTAGAAACGAGCATAGTCCGAGGTCTGTATTAAGGTGCTGCTTTAGGGCTTTATTCGGTACGGGTCCGATGTAAGTTGGTCGACATAAAAAAATTCTGAATGCCACCCACTAATCCACTGGGTAATGACTCCAGCAAGCTAAAAAGGTAGATTACTCTAGGGATAGAACAGAATTGGGTGCAGAATGTATACCTGCAGTGTTTGGTAGCAGGCAGCAGACCTGTTTTATTTATTAATTTAAAAAACCATATTCCTGTCCCGACCATAATTGGGGTTGTGAAGTGGTATTGCGACGGAGGGAAGAAGTAACCGCAAAAAAATATCATTTCCTTACCCCGAGATTTCAAATCAGAAAGAGCAGTAGTCTGAAAAGAGGTTGAAAATCTCCGGCTAGCCACGCTGACTGCCCTGGTCCGGCACCCACCGCACGCCATCAGCGGGGCGGCATGCTAGGGCTCTCTTGACAGCAAAGTTTTGGTCTGTCCGGAATCGCGCCGTGGCACTCAAGGGGTCTATTTAATGATGCATGTACAGGTGCTAATTACTTGTGTAATTTTTGCAATTGATCTCATGCATGCCTTCTAACCCTCCTGTCCCTCATTGTTAACTTTCCTCAGATGCGAGGCACCTGGTAAGCTGCATCGGTGTGAATGACTCGGAAAGTATAAAAGGCTATGCACATTCCTTTAGGCGCAAAATCAGATTTGATATGATATCAAACATGGGACGTTCCACCTCTTTGACGAGGCTTCCGTGACGTTAAGTTTTGGTGCGTCTGATCGTGGAGATCCATAGTGAACAGGCGACGGCCACTGAAACAAGAACTTTATTCACCTGGCGCTCCAAATTCACGTCCAAACCCCTAATCAGTGATAGCAACAAACCTCTATAAATCAACTGCAGACTTGTCAAAGAGAAACCAACTGGAAGCCCGATTATTGCGCAGCTATTACCTTCGACCTTGAATCTTACGAGGGGACGTGGGTGGTAGGTGTAAAAGTCTTGAATCGAAGACATTGCGAAGAGACTGCGTGTTTGCTACTGAATTATCAATTATAAGCCAGCACTAGGCAATGGGAACCCCAACCGAATACTATCATTCGGTTGTGAAGTTCAAAATAGCATGGGCAAATTTGTCAAGGCGATTTCCTGATATTAGACTTCTAAGTCATCTTAGAATTTGTGTGTCTATGAACGCTTCTTCTATCCTGAGAAGTTCTACCTGCAAATATGAGTGTCGGCACCGAGATCATAAAAACTACTCGGAAAAGTTTCCTTAAGTGAACAGACGCGCAAAACTACAGATGAAAAACTACGTGTCGGTTACTCTCCACAAAAAAATCCAGCATACATCATCAAATAAGGGTAACATTCACCTTGTAGGCATTCCAATCAATTGGATGATGGCTTCCATCATTACAAAACCTGGTATTGTAGCGGGTGAAATCCACTTTGTCAAGGAATAACCCCAGTCCAGGTGCTTTGGGTAAATCCAACTGAAAAGCAAGAAGAACCGTTAAAAACTAAAAGTTTAGCTTTGTGGAAACTTGCAAGGTTACATCAAAATTTTCGTGAGTGAAGAAATAAAACAGGTAAAATTGGCGGTTATGGCAAATCCGCTGAAATTTTGCCGTAACGAAAAAAACAAGGCAATGTTTCAAAAGACAATTTGACGAGCATACCTTAGCTGTCAATAAATTCTCATCGGGCTTTTACATTTATATCACTGTGTAAATAATTCAAGTATGTGGGTCAGTAAGTCGATGTTTAATGACCTTTCGAATGAAGGGTGGCAGTGGGTGGAGTGCACGCAAGTTTAGTATGAAGTTTTGTTATTCACCAGGGATGAGGGTTGATTTTGGCATGGGGTAACGTTTTGCTAAGGCTATTAAGGCTTTTGTCAGAAAGAGAAATCCCTCAGGCCCTGCTTTCTGGATCGAATAAACTTGATCGTGTAGGACAGGTAAAGAATTGATGTTTTCTTGGCCAGTAAACGGAGGCTAAATTTTGGGACTTGGGGTCGAAAACAAAATTTACGCAGGCAAATTTTCCTCTCGCAGAAAAGCCGTTCACCGGTCGGGTTACGGCATTTGCTCATCTGTGATGCCTTGAGTCTCAAATTTGAGCTCTTGCAGGCAGTCACGTAACTACCAGGAATATATACAGAGTGAGACTACCGACAAATACAAGGGAGACCAGAAAGGTCATTTCTGGCTTATTAGCCGTCATCGGCAAGCCATACCCAATCCCTGGTTCGGGACGCCAGGGATTCTGACCTGGGATCCTTCATAACTGAGTCCAACACTCTACCATCGAGCAACGTGCCAAAATCAGCCCACCGATTTGTCATGGACAGCAAGGAGTGAAACGCAGCAAACCAAGTTTAGAAAAGAGAGGTGACGAACAAAGTAAAGAAACTGAAATATAGAGGGAGGCACGAAGCCAACTATAACCCCTGCTATAGGAGAGGAAAATATATTCGGAGAGGGTGATTGTGGATAAATCCAACGAGATTCTGTGTCTGCAGGAGTTTGGGACCTTTTACAGAATGACACCTGTGCAGAACTAAAGTAACGATCACACGAGCACCGTAATCGAGAAGCACAAAAAAACCTAATTAAAATAACTATCCCAGTCGATAAGTTATCTAAATTGTCGGCGGCAGTTAAAGGTGTATCAATTGGGTTCGAAAACGTCGCATAAAGAGCACACTTTTGCGTTCAGATGTTCAAGGAAAGTGCAAGGAGCATGGTGTGAACAAAGACGCAGCTTTTAAAATAACGTGTTTCTTATGACTTAAAATGAGTTGCATAATTCACACAGTCTACTCACCCGTTCACCTTGGAAGGCTTTCTCAAAGATAGCTTCCGTGGTATGCCCGGAAACTATGGCGATGACAAGTCCGATCATCTTCCTGATTTGATGAAGCATAAAGGACTGACCAACCACTGTAATTACGGCAAACTCACGGTCGCCATCAAGAAGAAAAGGCGCACCACACTCTATGGACATGATGTAACGACGGCAACTGAGGTCATTTGCAGTTCTAAGGCAAAAAAGTGAAACGTTAACGAAATCCAACATCGTCTGATGGCATGATAATAAAGCTATCGGATGACGATATGCAAAACAGCTACCTGCGAGAAGTGAAATTGAAAAAGTTGTGCGTGCCCTTGAAATGATTAAGCATGTTGTTCACATGTGTCAAAGTTTCGGCAGAAATACGATATTGCCAGCAGCGTTCTCTGGTGAGAGATTCGCGGGCAGCAAAGGCAAAAGTCGGAAGAATGTATTGGTACGTGCGATGATTGCAGGCTGTTTTCGAGGAGAAGCTTTGTGTTACTCGGAATACGTCTGAAGAACCGGAATGGTAGGGTTATGAAACCGATTAAACAACGAATGTTTACATGTGAAGAAAATGCGACAGAGTTAACATATATTTAAAAATAGATTCATATAAGACCGACAGTAGCAGACACAAAGTGTAGGGAATCACTGTCACACTAGAGCGTATGGCTGAGCGTAAGCCAACATACGAGGGACTATAAAGGTGTTCTATTTAAGTTTGTCAATTCCGAATCAGTTACCGGCCTCACGAAAATCAGTGCAAATCTAAAGTAGGGGACCAAACTATAGACCGCAGTCTGCATGGGCAGTCTGGATGCGATCATACAATTTCGAGGTCTATGTTAGGTACCCCAGAAATTTCTGACAAAGCCTTTTCCTCACGCGCTACATACGTTTAGCTTAAATTTATTGAAAAAGTTTATGAGCTGAGAAGGAAATCAGCCATTATAATAGGACAATTTCCTACGCAGACAAGAATGCTTGCGTCTCTCTATCTACTGGAAAGTATTAGTCTAAACGAAGAGGGTTTACCAAAACAGCCGTCGTCGACTTTAAAGTTAACTTTTCAGGTAATGTAAAACAAGCGAGTTAAGAGGTGAATAACCATGTTACGTTCAGAGGTATGGAAACGCATTCTTCTGCAGTAATTTCGACTTATAAATTTGTAAAATTTCTCATCATCTAAAGCTGACCGACAAGGTGTCGTCTTATCACGCCGAAAATTGACATGTGAATACAAATCTTCGAGGAGTAACTGATAAAACTCCTAAAACCGAATAGCCAATTTAAATAAATAGATTACGGTAAGATTCTATCCTTCAGTTTATCTAGTAGCTTTCACTGTCAAGGCAATATGTGAAAGGTAAATGGCTATACTGTCTCGGGAAACCAAATGAAGCCATAAACTTTCACTCAAGATTTATTCTAGCAAAAAAAGTAAAGCGACAACTTATAAGGAAAGGTCTGTCAATGTATCGTAAGTGTAGACCGTTGTGTCCGTTCTTTTGGTGAGTATATTTATTGTATACATGAGTCCATATACAGGACCTAAACCGTTCGATGACTCTATTAATGGATAAAAGTTTTTGCAAAAAATCTAATGATGTAAGTTTAAGCTGTTATAGGACCTGTACTCAAGCATCAATCGACTCAGAAACGCTCAAAGTATTTACCGACAACCCTTATCAACCCTTGAGATTCGAACAATTCCACCACCAGCCGGAAGCGTAGTATCCTTTTTCCAAACAAAATTCGTCTTGCGACTGCAAATGGCCGTTATGAGCTTCCTTGATACAAAGCAGCATTTCCGCTTCCTCATCTCCAGGTCTACTCCTACAAGACATCTCAATTTTCATTGATCTAACATGTGGAATCTGTTTCTCAACCTAGTATGTCGAAATTTAACATCAGTAAATGAACTCTGGTTCGCTAACCTTAGGGAATAAACCGACGTCTATCGAAGTGCATAACGGTGCCTCACGCCACCCTTCCATCAGCCAATGAATTTGGACAAGTAGGTAAACGACACTGACACTTAACCTACTTCGCGATTTTAATCGTCCAGACGTTTTGTACTAGTGATTACTGTGAATCCAAGGGGATTGACGACTCGGTCTTCACACACAGTAAATGCTGTTTACGGCGTGATTTCCAACTATCTCTTAGTTTTCAAAAAGAAGCACTCCAAATTTAATACCACGTGCAATATCAAGCTCAACTTTTGTAAATTTCAATCATATGCCTGCTAGAAGTTTGCCTTCTGATAAAATCAGAGATTTGGGAGCTGGAAAGAAGGTAAAGCGAAAACTTCGTTCGTTGGCATTGGACGAAACTGCGAGCGGTCACTGTCATAAACAACTGTTGCCTCAAGATGACGGTTTCAAACCCTCCTATATGACTACGCAGTAGCACGTAGGATTATTTTCTGTTGTGTCGAGCATATTATTTATATCTCAGATACTGAAAATTGTCAAAACAAATACGCTGACGCACTTCATCAGGATAATACTTAATATGTTATCTTCTGACGGCCCTGGGTCTTAGAGCGAGGAGAGTGATAGTGAGTAGGCGTGTTGGACTGTGCAATGTCAGTTAGATCCTCGGCTTGCGAGTCTGTGTTACCTCACTGCTGTTCATTCAGGAAACCCAAGTCGGTCGCATTCCAACTCCCCATCCACACCCCGTCCCTCTGGAGCCAGACAACGCGAAAATCGGTTTGAGCGATTTAACTCCTAGTTGGTAGACTCCAGCCAGCAAAAGATTTTGTGACAGATAAAGGAACCTGGATCGCAAAAGTTTGCAGCAAACTCCAAGCATTAAGCCGACTATAGGAAAGGTGGAAATGCACGCTGCGCACACTAGTTGATAATCATACTTTCTAGAAACCCAGAGAAATAAGCAGACAAATAGTCATCTGGGATAGCCATCAAGCTTGAGTGTTCGGCCCAATGAATATTACCAGAAAGAGCATCGCGTTTCCGCCCTTATAGTAAGAATGTACTCAATGGGAAATTATTCCAAATATGCGGATTAAATACTACGAAATTCAAACCGACTTCGTAGTTTACGTATAGAAACCACCTCGAAAAGCTCTAAAACAGCAAAAGGATGCTGCTCACCCAAGACACGAATCTGTTGTGGAAGATGTTCATTGATTTTCTCCACCGGAGATTCATCGGAAAATGGAATCTGAAAAAGTCTCAAGATATGGTTCTACTTACCTTTGCATTGCAGACTTGGCCGACGGCCGAAACATTTTTGTCGGTCTTAGACGCACGCTGGAAACGGATCTGCAATAAGGAATCAGGAGCTTAAAGTGTAGGTTCTTACGTCGCCTAAAGGGACCAAGAACAGCATTGTCAACTCGTCAACTGTGCTTAAGAGTCTATCGTTGCAAATGCCTGTGAATTAGAAGGGGGGAATGTGTCATAAGCTCGCGGCAGGCGTGAGTGGCATTTTGGAAACTATAGCCAGCAGCCGATTAAGTTCTGAATTTAAAAAAGACCGGAGACAAATATCGATGACTACCACCGGAGTCAACAAAAATGCAAGTCTGTGATCGGGCAGAATAAGATAGTGCCCGCGTTCTCGGTAAGGTGACAACTGAGGACCTTGGTAAGACAATATCGGCTCTAACTCAGCACAGATAAGTCAAGAAGCCAGTAATTTCGGAACAAAAAGGGAATAAGTTACAGGCATCAAACACAGGAAGCTCGAAATTAGTTCCCAACCTCTCATCTAAGCAACAACTACGGGTGTTGCGGCATGAAGCTTGTTTTAACACCGCCGATGCCGACGCTGTCGACTTTATTGTAGCCCTGGAATCCATGCTTGTGAGAACAGAAACAACCAAAGACGAGAAACACCCCGTCCGACAACATGCAACATCTTTGCTGATGGTACACAGACCAACCCAATGTGTTTCGAAGAATGAGTCAAAATATCTGAAGGAACTAAAGACGGACGAACAAATTATCATTCTGTCCGCAAATAAGGGACGATCAACTGTCGTACTGAATCGAGAAGACTACAATGAGAAAGCCAATGCTCTACTTGATGATAGAGAATGTTACAGACCAGCACAGGACGCACAAGCCAAAGCGGTAGCAAGTCGGTTGAATAAATTACTCGGAGAATTCAAACGCCAAAATTTTATTACGGAGAACGAATGGCGCCGAATGAAACCAACGGATACGGCTCTGGCTCGCTACTATGGTTTGCAAAAGGTTCATAAATCAAATGTTTCACTGCGGGCAATAGTCGCCCTGAAAGGCAGTCCCACCTAAAAAGCTAGCAAAATTGATGTACTCGAAACTAAAATTCCTCCAAAACAATTCGCCTGTCTCAGTCCGTTCAGCCTCCCAATTCCTGGCAGACCTCCCAGGTTGGAGGATTCAACCGGACGAAGTGATGATCTCTTTTGATATGACGTCCTTATTCATATCCATTCTGCCGAGTTTAGCACAAGAAGTCTTGCGAAGGAAACTTGAGGAGTCATACGAGGAAACACAGAGTTCTCTCAAAATTGAACACCTTATGAAGATGTTAGAATTTTGTCAAAAGACCTACTTCACCTTTGCCGGAGAAACCTATGAGCAGATGAAGGGAACTCCAATGGGCTCCCCAATCTCCGGTTTAGTGCGAAAGAATTTGTCCTACAAGAGCTGGAAAAGAGCGATTTCACCCAACAGCAGCCTACCTATTGGCGCCATTACGTAATCGACAAATTTTTTGTTATCGTCAAGTGGAACATGCTACAGCATTTCCATGATCACCTTAACTCTTTCTTCCCAGATATACAATTCACGAGGAAAGAAAAAGAGTAGCAGCTCCCCTTCCTTGGTGTACTTGTCAGGCGAAGTCCCAAAGGCGAAATAGAAACGGCTGTCTACAGGTAATCGACGAACAACGTGCAGCTTCTCAATTTTCCCAGCAACTTACGATGGCCCAAATTCGAAGCTGTGTGAGAACACTGTTCAAACGCATCCAGGTTCATTGCAGCAAACCCGGCGGAAAAGGTAAGTGTGGCCCGTTACCTTCGCGACCGGGAAGATGGGTTACCCATAAGCATAGCTACGGGCTCCCGGCGCGTCCACAGTTGACGGATAGTGGAACGGCCTTCAGGGAAGGTAAGCTGTGAAATAAGCACTCTCGCGGACCAGCAGCGAGATGCTACCAGGATGCGACGGGCTGAGGTATGGCACACCAAAAGCCTTAAAAAAAGCCGCAAAGCCCGACGACAGCACTGTGACATGGCGAGTATGAACCGCCATTAAATAAGTTCGATCGCCTCCGCTGCCTTGTTGGTAGGCTCTTAAACCAAAGTGCTAGAGGAGAAAACCTCGAACAAGTAATCCGAGCGGCTGTTGTGGACCCGCCCGTACTCATAATCCCCAAGACACCTCATGAAAATATGTCAGAATATAGTACTACGGTCCATGGTACGGCGTCCGAGGGAACTGACGCGCTCCGCACCCCTAGTCCAGTGGTGCGGTCGAATAGTATGCGAGATGGACTACTCAATCGGAATCAGACCAGTGGTATTGGATGCTGGAATTTGCGAACGTTCCTGGACCCTGCTACCCAACGTCTGACGGCACGCATCATTTATCAGTACAATGTAGACGTGTGCTACCTGTCAGAAGCCCGAATACCTAACTCAGGCTCTCTGGAAATAAAGATCCCGGGAGCCAACTCACACTTCACCCTGTACCACAGTGGCCCTCGATACTTTTCTGGTAGACATGGTGTGGCGATTGCCCTCACGCAACAAGTGAACCATGCACTGCTTTCTTGGGAACCAGTCAACAAACGAATGGCCTATGATCGACTGAAAGGTCACTTAAAAAACATCTCTATCGTCACCGTGTACACACCAACTTCCGCTGCCGAACCAGCGCGACAAACAGACATTTTACTCGCAGCTGCAAGCGTTAGTTGAACGACTCCCGCGCCGCGATCTATTAATTGTTGCTGGGAACTGGAATGGCCGGACTGGACGTGGTGACCCTACTAACAGTCATCTTATTGGCCGTTTTGGGCTTGGTTCTCCATATGAAAATGGTAGAACTACTACACTTTGCTGATCAGAACTGACTGTTTTTCACAAACATGGGCTTCCAGCACCGCAACAAAACCTGCTGACCTGGTATTCAAAAGACCGTCATACGAAAAGTCAGATCGACTACATCCTAGTTAGTTCACGGCTCCGCAGCTGGGTTCATGATAGCAGATCGATGTGGTCTAGATGGTCTATCGTCAAAAATCATCGCCATGATCAATGCCTATTACAGGTCAACCACTGCGCGAGTTATGGTCCATAACAATCTTTCACAAGAATTCGGTATTCAGTCTGGCGTTCGACATGATTGTAGTTTGTCGCTCATCCTGTTCAACTATGCTATTGACTAGATTCTTGGGAAGGCCCTGCATTAAGAGGACGGTGTTGAGCTTTCACCCGGACGCCGGTTGGCTGATCTCGACTACGCGGAAGATATCGCCTTACTAGCTTCAAGCTTTAGGTGATCTGCAGTCTATGCTGTCGCGGTTGAACGAAGTCGCTTAATCGGACGGCTTGTCCAGAAATGCAGGTAAGACCGCAGTTTTTTCAAGCTGCATCCCTCCCCAGGAGAAAGCACCTCTCAAGGTTGATGGCTGTCGACTTGAAGAGGTGGACGGTTTCAAATACATTGGGGCGAGGTTTCTGCCGGATGGACAGAGTAAAGACGACATTGTCTGCAGTGAAGAACTGAATTATTCCAGGACAATCAGCAGTTTAGGGCCGTTCACCAGGTTAAATTCCCCGCAATAATCGATTCTGCTAACTGTGCTTCTACGTGGGATTAAGGAGATAAAAGTTTATGCCAAGAAAGAGTTATCACTGGTATTACACTTACTAGCGGGTTCCAGCGGGTAAAGTTGAGAGGGTGCCCAGTTGCTCCAGCTCCCATTCACAACAAAACTGCACAGTCATTCATGGCTTGATAAGGCCTTCGACAAGAGTGCCTTTGTCGTTTACCCTACTTAACGATGACAATGATCGGATTCCAAAAACTTTTGTGCTAGAACGGCGGATTTAATCTAACTGAAAACCGGTAAACCAGCCCCGACTGTGTATATGACTCTTTTGCTGACATAAATACATCAGGGCCTATGGATTGTATTCCCGAGCGCAACACACATCAACCTGCTTGTTAGGAAACCTGTATCTCCGAACGAGACAACCCTCGTGGATACAAGCATTCCGTTTGAAATTGAAGTCTGTTTCAAAATACCGGAAATAAAACTTTAGCAAACGAATAGGGCATGGACATCGTTATCGGCATCGATTATGCGCACAGGTTTTCCGTAAGCATTTGAAGGTTTTATTAATGCATTTTGAGATTTCAATCACCATGTGCATATGCCGGCTGTGCACATTAGCAATTTTTAACATGTATTGAGGATAATCCTCCATATAAAGTACTTACACTTTGTCTCGAATAAAACAGTTACTTGTCGTTATGAAAACAGCGAAGATATCGTCAGTTTTCCAAGAACATATGGATAGTTCAGGCAACCTAGCATTTCATGCGGTATGGCACTATCCGTAGTCAGTAGCGTCTTGGTGTCAAGTACGCTATTTGCAATATCCGTAAGTTATTTAATCCTCCATGCCTAGCCCGCTGAACAATTTAATTATCATGTTCTTAGAACTAGTTATGTTGGTTGAGGCAGAAACCTGAAACAGATCCACTTTACAAAGCTTCCTAGTAGCAGAGTAAGGTCCTTATAAAATATATGGCCTCAATTTAAAATCTGTAAAGAGAGTACATCATGGCCACTAGTCTTGGAAATGCATTAAAACCAATTCAGCGTTTGAGTACACAAAAATGCTGATTTTTCAGTTAAACTATTCCGGAAAAGCTTATGGAAAATCTGAGATGGAATATATGGAACGTGTTTGTACTACAGCACATTTTATGGACGTACATAGTACATAATGCGCAGCAGGCTTCGAATAATAATAGTTTCGCAAACTCTTGTTCTATTTTGGAGGCACATATTGATCGGAATTGTCAGTTATATGGGCAAATAAAAATAAGACGTACCAGAAAAGGGTTGTCTAGATGATCTTTTGAAATTAATCCAGATTTATGTAAAGCCAGTAACAGGTCACCCTCAATCGTGCGAAAGCCGGCATTTCTATTCAATAGAAAAACCAATAAAAGTTATAAGTATTCGTTTGAAGGATATACTAACTAATAAGTGACAAACTATGTTTATTAATAAACAACCAAATACAACAAATCGAGCACTTTGTTGTAAGGCCGGGCACGCCGACACAAAAATGCACGTTTAGTAACACACTTATTAGTCATTGACATTATTTTTTTTCAGTGCACAAACGCTAGCGAGAGTGATACTTCACGTATCAGTTCAGCTCCAAAAGGAAGTGTACCAAAAGTTATATCAGCACACAACCGTTAGGGCGATGGCCATAATAAAAAATTCCTACCTCTGCATTCCGTAATAGTCCCAACCAGAGTACATCATTAATATAGCACAGTTTCTTCTTCTTTCAGCACATGGTAAATTTTCGTCAAGTTTGGGGACTTTGGAGCCCAGAACAGCATCTTCAAATTCTTGCAAACGTTTTCCAAGCTTAATTAACTTGTCTGACATATTCAAGCGCGGAAGAATAAGCCTTAACAAATAGCGAATAGGCGGTAGCATGCAAGATAGCCTTAGTCACGGAGTCCAAGCTCTTTTTCCCGTCTCTCTTTTTCCAATACAGCTTCTGCGTAATCTTTCCTTTGACGTTTATAAGTTGAATAGTCAAAAAGGTAGTGCTTGCCGAGCTTAAAGACAATATAGCCAGTTATTGCGACACCAAGAGAGGCGGATAATAATACTGTAGATTTAAAGGCTAGCCCTCGAATTTGTCTCCACACGCTTGGACGGTACACACGAGGGCTCGAGGGCATACCCACACCATTGTAAGTTACCCGGCTTTCGATAGCATGTATGTAAACAAAAGAGCGAGTTGACTTAGTTAAATTCCCTCAGAATCTTCACCATTATGATTCCCCTTCAATTTTACTAGTGAAAATCAAAAACACTGACTTCGGTGTACTAGAGCTTCCTTCATATTCGATATGTGGATGTTGAAGACCTGAGATCACCAAAATAGCAAAACAAGTTCCTACTTTTTCAGGATTTTTACGCATTTTTCAAATATAGGAAATCATTTTGGAACGTTTCGTGATTGATTTTGACTTCTACGAACTAAAATTGCCAGCTTATTGAGCGTACCCACTTCAACGTAAGCAGACTGGTTTCAGTGCTGTTTAATGTATTTGCCACGCTTGTCACATAATCTTATAGGATCCTTTGGATTGTATGAATTTTAACCACGGCCATAGTCTAAGATAAGTGTGCTTTCCACGTAAAATTTTTTAAAAGAGCATTCCTACGAAGCGCTTTAGTTCATTTTCATTTTTAGCATCTCGCCGAGGTCAGAAGAATTATTCCCCCTATTACTGAATGCGTGAACTTATGCCGCGTTACATAAATGCATACCCTGATACCTAAGATGTCCATAGGCTAGGATTTTTTAATTCGAGTGATGAGAGTTTGAGAATAAATTTTAAACGGGGGAGGTGTTCTAGGGGCAGCAAGTTGGGTTGACTAAAACTAAAAATAACGAAATTCCTGCTCCAAGTTTTGCATAACATACCCCATTTATTCAACTTATTCTTAACAATTGCTCAACGACTTAAGAACCACAGCCTGTAAACTTTACATAGGAATGCTTCAAAACCAACTGGCTTATCGAGTATTTAAAACGATCATTATGCACCTTCTCAAGTAACAGCACTTCCCACATTTTGAGGAATGAATCCATCAAATCTTTCTTCCTTATCGTTGGCATTTGCAGATTTTAGCCTCCTGAAACCCATTTTTTCACATTTTTTCCGTTACCTGATCGATGCTTCATTCAGGTCAGAGTAAATTTCAATGCTAATTAAACTGACACTGAATAACGACCATACACACTCGAGAGGAAAGAAGCATATAAAGTGCAAATGGGATAGGCAGATCGAATACATCGCTGGATTCACACAAAAAGTGGAAGCCTCATCTCGTCACTGAATGAAAGAAAAGCCGCATTTAGCAACCACTAAGGTACAATTTTTTTGCAGAAAATTTCTTCTGAACGCGATTATGATGGAGAATGCTTGGCCACTCTTAGCAAAATTAATAGGGATATGGTCAAAATAAAACGAATAATTATTTCAAAATACAGATTGAGGTGTCTTTCACGTGCTGAGTGTTATTAAAATAGGGTGTAGGTATATTCTGTAAGGGTTTCCACATTGTATGTTTTATTCTGTCACAACTTTGGTCTCGCGCATTTGGTGAATATATGTGACGTCCACTAATTGGCTTCCAACTCTCATCTGTTTCACCCGAAGCTAACATCTGCTCCGCGACCACACCCAGGTAACCGCCATTACCAGCGTGTTAATTAGCGGTTTCCCGTGCGCTGGGTTTCACACAACCGGTATCTCAGCTGCGCTTTCCCTTACATCACTACTGCTTCTTCTTCAGTTTCAAAAATCTTACTAGGAAGGTAATATGCAGTTCGGTTGGCGTTTTTCTTTATTCCACTAAACCCAATCGTGACTCACAGTGGATTTCTTAGAATTCATATTTAGGAACAGCTCTGCTTTCCCACTGCCGGACGAATTGGTTAGAAAACGTGCCCAAAGCATTTCCTTGGATCACGAAATGTACACGTAAACCGTGCAACAAATATTTAAAACCCATGGTCGAAAAATCAATCAAAAGAAAACAGGTATACCCAATCACCCCAGCCCATTAACAGGCTGTTTTATTAAATCAAATTACATGGACAGTCTGGAAATCTTCGTTCTGTTTTAGGCCAATCGAGAACCAACCGGCCTGCAATGAAGATAACGATCGTCGATTGATAAACCACGCGATACACGGGGAAACGTGTTCTTTTCAGTCAGACCAGGCTCTCCAAACATGGTCAGATGGAAAAAGTGGGCACCGAGCACACCTCATTTTGCAGTAGCAGCAAAAAGTAAGAGGCTGGTGACACTGCGTCTCTTTTTTTATCGAGCCAAAGCCATCGCCGTAATAAGCCCATACGCTATCCCCCAATTACCAGCTATGACACAGTGAAGTACGAATTCTCCGAGCATCTATACGCTCCCTGATGTCTGTGTTGAAAGCGGATAAGCTGATTGTCCATGAAGATTTCAGTGAACGTGTCTTGCAAGAATATGCTACCTGGGAGGGAGTTCTGCGTTCCTGCCATGGTCTGGATGGCTGCGCAGAAAATTGCCTTCTCCATTTAACTAATAATAATAAATTGTATATTTAAAGCCCAGAGACCTCCGTCATTACCATTTGCAAACCATTTGTAAAACCGTTTGCAAAACATTTGCAAAACCATTTGCAAACCTGCGTGAAGCAAATCCTTCCCACGACCAACTCTTTCATCCGTTACTCAAGGCGTGGATAAACACCCCAACGCGGTTCTGCCAGGTGCTTAACTAAGTTTAAAGCTTGAAATGATATAAACAGAATCTAATGATGACCATAGTGGTCTGCGACACCGATGGCTTGACGAGAAATGCCTCTTTATCTTCAAGGTGAAACTTCGACTACAACGTCGCAATTCACAAGTTAAGCGACCACCAGATAAGTGAAACAGTATTATGTTTAAGTTGCCTGCTGACCACATACATTTCAGCCATTAAGTATTCTAGTGACTGGAAAAAGCGCAGGCTATAAATGATAACACCACCGTGGAGACACGGTGGCATGAACTGTGGAACTGCATCCATTTTATCCCTGGACTTCCTTGATTGAACGCATCCTCAACACCAAGACCCATCGCATTACAACGACATGGATATCAGCAATGTTACCTATAAGAATAATGAACTATGGAAAGAATAAATGTACAGGTGTACTGACGCCAACAAATCGACCTCCTTCGGCTACCACCATCTTGAGCAGCAATGCTTGCGTAAGATTCAGACGCCTGGATGGCGCGCAAGGCCGAGGAAGTTCATGGGTACGCGTACCACATCAAAATGAAAAACTTCATCAACTCCGTTAAGTTTATATACGGCCTCTGAATTAAGAGAACCATGCTGCTGTTCAAATTCAACGGACCAACAGCCTTCACAGATAAATAGATAACTCTTAAGTCCTGGGTCCAGCACTTTACAGGTTTTCTCAACCACTCAATTAGGATTTCTGTCGCTGAAATTATAATTCAGGGTATCCCAGAGTCCCCGCTAACATCCCCATGGAACAATTTGTTGCAGAGGAATTTCAGGAACTCTTCAACAAAATGCATAAAACCGTTTGAGAAAAGCACCATTCAAAAGGCCTTTCGTCATGGAAGTCGTTTAAAAGTCACTCTGCAGACACGATCGTGGCCCCTCAAAGTCTTATTAGACAGAAAAAAGGCAAAACTGATAATTTCCAGGCGTTTTAGACTGAGACACTTCCAAAAGACTACTCACTTTCCAAATGAATTAAGTGTTGTAAGCTTATTTAAGAAGTGGGAACACGGCAAACCAACGGAGAGCAGAACCTGCTAATCTACAAAATATCAGATGGTAAAACGGCTTTTTGTCCCCCAGTGAATCAAGGCGGTTCATATGGACGTACAGGCAATCAAGTAGACTGCGAACGGGTTAAAAACGGACCTCATCTGACATCAAAGCTGACATTTATTTAACCTAAGGCGCAAGGCCTCCTTTTAAAAAATTATTAACTCTGAATCGATATTTGTGACCTGCTCCAGATGTAATTTCAGTAACAGAAACCTGATTGTCGGAACAGATTGACGTAATGGAGCTTGAACTTCCTGGCTTCCAACGGATCCGCAGAGACAAAGAACATCGAATGGGTGCCTTTATAGCAGCATTTGTAAATAATAGCTTTTTTGGTTCATTAAAATCTATTAGGTTTACTTGCACCAGAGTAGTATGGTTGACGGTAAGCGCCAAGGGTTATCAAAGCCTCGATAGGACTAATTCCATAACGCCCAGCGTTCTCATTGTGGAAACCAGAGTTATCCAAACTCACCAAAAAACGGAACAGACATACGAGATTGACGTCAGAGGGGACGCAGTAAGGCCAAAAAATGGACCAACACATTAGAAAGTTTGGCTGGCGCAAAATTCAAGCGCTTGAATACAAATGCCCAAAGCCTTTTATCAAAACTTTCCGAGATAAAGATTTGCCTAGCTGAATATCTCTGGATGTGATAGCAGTAACCGAAACCTGGCTGTTGGGCAGTATTCGAGATAGCGAAATAACATTGTTTGGATATCAAATATATCAGAGGGACAAGGAAAACCGACAGGATGTTGGAATAACTGTGTGTGTGAAAGAAATGCTTAATTGTTTCCGACAATACTAGCAAGTTTGCGTGCAGCACGGTAGCCATACGTTTGACCATCAAGGCTCTTGGCTCTCCGTGTCTGGATGTCCTCACTGTCTATCGGCCACCTAGGATAGCATGAGTCGCAGACACCCACCTGTTAGAACAATAAGAAAAGGTTTTCCAGTCGACCTAATGTCATGATTATGGTTGACTTCAGTGAACCAGGATTTAACTGGAGCAATGTTCGATCATCATTCCCGAAAGTGAATTTTTTATGGTTTTCTGCACAAGACCTTGAAGGCGCTCCTCGCCAAACATGTCCTGTTCCCCACCATAACACGTGAAGTGCAAAGGGCTAAATGGCTCGACGTTGTTTTTACGAATACATCAGGCAGGATTGACGAGGTTATTTTAATGCCTCCGCTAAGTTAAAGTTATAATGTGGTGCTTATGTGGGACTACTCCTTATTCTCCGTTGCGCCTGCTATAGATGAAAAACGACGAAACGTTTGGCGAGGAAAATTTTCATCAGATGCGAGCAGATTTAACAGACCTCAACTGGACCGCAATATTTTCGGAATTGAGAACAAAGTTTGGGAGTTGTTCCGGAATGCTCTTCTGCCACTCACGGACCACTGCCCACTAATGAGTGTCCATCAGAGCAAACGTCCTGGGTGGCTAGACAGCAAGCTAAAAGGGAAATAAACAGGAAGCACAACTTGCGGAGAAAATGCTGCGAGTCTAATCAAGTCGCATATTTTAACAAGTATAAAACACAGAGTAACAAACTGAGAAGCCTTATTCTTAAATGATGACGATAATTTGAGAAGACGTTGCTACAAAAGGCAACGCAGAATCCAAAGTTATTCTACAGTAACCTCCGTGGATGTACGAGGAATAAGCATAATATCCTGATGATTAAGAGTGCCATGGGCGTCGAAATTTCTGAAAACAGGGACAAAGCCCATAACTTTTCACAGTTCTATCACTCAGTCTATACAAACGACGCAAGATTGCGGATTGCCTGCCAACTGCAAGCGTTAGTCACATGCTATCCGAAGGGAATTAATGAAACTAAAAGAGTTTAAATGTCCAGGACCGGACGAGCTTCACCCAAATTTCTGAAAGAACTCGCCAATGACCATTTTCACCTTTGTCAGTGCGCTTTAAAAATTCATTTGACTCCGGAACACTTCCTATCGATTGGACGCTGCCACATGTAACTCCCTTATACAAAAGCGGTAGCCGGGCTTCAGCGACAAATTACAGGCCCATAAGTTTGATATGCATCCTCGGTAAGGTTATGGAAAAATCATCAAGTGCTAATTAGTGCAATTCATAGAGACTCATAATTTGTTATCAAATTGTCATCAAACACGGCTTCCAAAAAGGAAGATCCTGCACGACGCATTAGCTGCAATCTCTCCAGAGCTGGAAATTGAAGGTAGACGCGTGGTTCACATCACCTTCATTGACTTTGAAAAGGCCTTCGATACTTGGTCACACCAGAGACTGCTGTTCAAGCTAGAAAGAATTGGAATCAGATGCAAACTCTTCAAATGTATCGAAAACTTCCTCGTGGGTCGGCGCCGGGTTGTGTGCATCGGCCAAGAAAGGCCATGTTCAGCTGCGGCCAAAACTGGGGTTCCTCGTGGTTCAGTACTAGAGCCAATACTGTTCCTAATATACGTGGACAATTGCGTCAGGGATCTGGACTGGGAGGCAGAAATGTTCGCCGACGACATCAAAATCTGGAGTGCAATCCAGAGCCCTGCCAACGAAGATAAATTTCAGATAACTCGGTTGGATGAGCGGTTGAATCATTGGCTTTTGTAGTTCAACGTCAAAAAGTGTACAATACGTCGCTTAGGCAACTCATCCGGTTCTGTCGAGAGTAGAAGCTACTTTCTCAATGGGGAAGCCTAACAAGGCGTGGAACCACAAAAGGATCTTTGTGTGCTGGCAACTACTACCTTGAAAAACCATCCCGCTTACTGCTCGAAAATGGTGAAGAGCCCAAGGGCTGTGTTGCACGCCAACAGAAGAGCCTTTTGGATTTCAATGAAGATCCCTTCGTTTAGATTGTTGGAACATTCGTTTGGCTGAATTGGGAATATGCTATACAAGCCTGGAGACCCTGGACAGTTCAAGATAAGAACTGACTCGAAAGAGTACAAAGGAGAGCCACAGAAACGGTAAGAAGTCAAAGCTCCTTGCCAATGCGCGGAGATCTCCTGCAGACATTCAATATTGTGAAGAAATTGAATTGCTTCCTGAATTTCTCGGGCTTCTTTGAATTTGCTACCACGACCCAACTCCGAGGTCACCCATTGAAACTGAGCGTCCAGCAGGTGAAACTGAATGTGCGCAATTTCTCCTTCTCTGTCAGAGTGGTCAAACCATGGAAAGCCCTCCCTGTAGACAATGTGATTTCACCAGTGCTAGAAAGCTTTTAAAGGAACATTGACAGTTTTATGTTGCAAAATGAGCCGGAGCGATGAGGGGTTTAACGTAACCCTCGAGACTCACGCACCACTTGTCATATTTAATGATCGTCTTTGAAATGTTGAAACCCACATGGTTCAGCTGTACACCACACTTAAGTTCACGTTACAAATCGTTTACGCAAAGGCCCATGCCTAATTCCATCAATTAAATTGAAATCAATTCAATCTTAATGGTGAATTGATCCCCCAGAACCGATCTTAAAGCTACTACGCAACTGCTGGATGGGCTCAAATGTTTTGCTACGCGGCTGAATACTCTCATCTTTGGGGTCTTTTCGTTCACCTAATATCGTCTTAAACTCTGCCTGCGCCGATTGAGCTAAAACAGCATTCGATAAGCAAATTCAGCGTACAACTGTTAATTCGCTTCTTACCTAAACCAACTTCTTACTGACGAGGGTTAGTGAGGGCCAACCGATGAAATGCCGTAAAATTGTGTTCACTAGGTCGCCTGACCGCATCTACGTCGTGAATGGCTTACTTCATTTGGCAAAATTGAACACGTTGTTCTCCTGTGTGAACATATTTTTTTCTCTTTTTCTCTCCAACCGCTTGACCTCCGACCAAATATTTGGCGTGGTGATTTCTTACAAATGAAAAAATGACCCTTGTTCTTTTGACTCGGTATCCATACTCTCTGAAGATATCAACAATGCTTGGCTACAATTCAGAGAGATGGCCCGCAACCTCGTCTCTAAACCCAGTCTGATCATGCAAAGAAGGCTAACAAACAGACCTAGCTGGTTAACTCCATCCTTAAAGAAGGAAGTTAACAAGAAGAGAAAACTGTGGGAAGCTGAACTCCCTCGACAGTTGCAAGTTTCAGAGAAACTGGGTTAAATGTCTCATCGCTAGATATCGACAGTTCTTCGAAAGGGATCTGTTGAACCGTGCCATGGTTAATCTGAAAGTTCTTCACAGTTACATAAGCAAAGCACACGGGACAAAAATTCAATCCCACTATTTTGAACTGTCGAATGCGCGGAATCTCAGGGACAAGCATAATGCTGAGCATCTTAATCCATTTTTGCGATCCATCATGAAAGTGATGCTGAATTCCTTCCATTAACTTAGGAAGAAGAGGTAATGGCTACTATTTAAATGGACCATTTCACCACAGTTATCATTCAGGAAGAGTTGCTAGACTTCAATGTATCGACCTTTCTAGTGCCCCGATGTCATCACGACCAAGCTTTTGAAGGAGTTAGTTTCTGAAATCGCCAAAACACTAGCATTAATCTTCCAGGTGTCATTTGCTACTGGGTGCCTTCCCTCCGATTGCAAGTCCGCCACGATCAATTTTCTATTCAACAATGGATATCGGGTGTCCATGAGTAACTACAGGCCAGTGACTCTTACCTCCATTTGTTGCAAAATCATGGCGAAAACAACTGAGAAAGCACTTATGCAGTTCCTGGTGCAGAATCGCCTCCCCTCTGATGACTAACACAATTTTCACAGTGGTAGGTCCTGCCTTAAGAATCTGCTCTTCTCACATGAATGCTGGATTAAAGCTTGCAACGAAGGCAACATGGTGCATGCCATCTATATAGACTCCAAAATGCCTTTGATAGCGACCCTTTCAAACGTCCCCTGCATAAAAACTGCTGTGTAGGATTGTCATGGGAACCTCCTTGTATGGATCCCGAACTTTTTGACTGGACGGTCCCAAAGCGTACACTTCGGGCGCCAGCCATCCTCAGAGGTAACTATGGTGAGTGGCGTCCCACAGGGCTCAGATTTAGGCGACACGTTATTCCTGGTGTTCTTGAATGCTTGCGTCAGAGACCTGGACTGTGCATCATCCTGCTCGCTGATAAACTAGAATTGTGCACAATTGTGCACAATGTGGCAGACGAAGATCATCTACAACTAAACTGGAACAGGATCGAGGATTGGTCAAAGCGCTGGCTTATGCAATTAAATTTTATTAAGTGAAACTTCAAATAATTAAAGGATTTTTGCCGATTTTAATAATTAAATGGACCCAATTGGGTCAATTGAATTATTCAAATCTGCCAAAATCTTCTACTAATTAATTGTGCCTGGTAGCCATCTAGTTGATTTTTGACTGATCGCTTAAGAAATCCTGCTTGTGCAGTCGGCTTACTGTATAAGAATTGGTGGATTTCATACGTTGCAGTAGGCTGGGTGGGTAACTTGACCCAAATGTGATCAGGTGCAAACTAGACGTGCCTCAAGCGTCTCACTTACCGCCTTCTCGCAATTACATCGAATTATGCTACTCATAATAATTGAATAATCTTTTATGTGTATTATTTTCGACTAACTGATAGCTGCTTCCTTTTTGCATATCGTTATGTGAAAAACATCCTTTTAATTTGCATTATGTACCGATTTTTTTATAGCCACTTTGTAACCAAAAGTGATTTCGAAGGCGCTTGCCTATCTCTACCTTAATAAAACTGAAATAAAGTAAACTGAACCCATAGCGATCCCACGCGAACTCTCCAATCATGGTGACCTACGGCTAATGGACATACTTACAACGCTATTCGGAGTGGTATGGCGGAAAAGGAGCCTCCAAGGATTTCAAACACGTGACAATCGTTCAGCTTTAGATTCAGAAAGGGAACCGGTAAATCGGTGATAACCACAGAGGCATCTCGCTGCTCAACATGGCAGGAACGATATTCACTCGCGTTCTTCTAAACCGCCTTAACGGCCACACAGAACAAGGACTGCTCCAGTAAAGCTAATATGGCTTCCGATGACCCCGCGAAAAAATCGACATGGTATTTGCCGCCCGGCACTTCTGCTTGGAGGTTCAATCCCACCTCTTAGCTACCTTCGTGGACGAGACGAATGTCTTTGACTCGTTGAATTGTGAGGGACTGTATAAAATAATACATAAATTGGACTGTCCTGAGGAATTTACGCACATAGTGTGTCAGCTTTACGGCTGGATAAAGGCTTGCGTCACAGACAACGGGATTAACTTGAGAGCATCCTTGGTGACTAGTGGAGTGAACAAGAGTTGCGTACTTGCCAAAGCTCTCCTGTTCTCTGCCGTGCAGATGGACACCTACCGTGACGAATACCATGAAAATCGACCCGTTGACATGACCACCGGAGACCTTCTCAATAGCCGGCGAACTCCAGCTCCAGTGCGTCTATTAATGGCTTATAACCATGAACACGTAGACAGAATTTTAAATGCAAAAGCACGCAGCAATTTGTCCCAGACTGAGGCAACATCAGACTGACCATCGACAAGGAAAAATGGAGGTGATGCAACAACCGTCACCAAACAGTGAATAGAGTGTCCATCGAAGCACGATCAACGGCATGCAACTGAAAATGGGGAACAATTTCACCTTTCAAGGCAGCAAATGCACACAGAATCAAAAATGACGATGCATTTCTGCACTAGATCATCACAGCCAAACACGATTTCTGTCGGCTTTAATTCTCCGAAGAGAAAGAAGTTTGCCTTCATCGGAACACCATACGGAAGACGTAAAAGGCCGTCATCTTGACGATATAATTGTCTGCGAGCATAGATCAGGGCAGACAACAACAAAGACGAGATAAAAACTCAAACTCATCCTTATCAGTGGGCGCCGCATAAAACTGAACCAATTGGACAAGTGAACCAGTGGCTTTTCAGGATTATGTTAAACAGAATAAACTCTCATGCACATTCGTAAACTCTGGCGGAAAGAAAAACACCTAATACAAATTCAGGGAGAAGTGGTTTGATCCCATCCTAGAGGAAACTATTTGGGCTAAGTCAGCGTAATATCGCAGTAGTCTGTTGTAGTTAAATTGTATCTAGTCTTTTGAAAATTTGGAACTAATCAGCTGTTGGCTACAGACTCCAAAATGCCACTCACACCTGGCAGTTCGACCGTCGATTTCGACGATGTCCACCGTATGCTCCATGGAAGGGTGGAGCAGGGACGGTGACTTGCGCGTGAATTAGTTTTAAGTGATAGTAGCCTTGCGCTGCAGCTACCGCACTCTCTCCTCCACCCCCACCTGATCCCGGTGTCAAGACAGAGTCAAGAAGACCGGAGATGGAAGAGGGCGCAGGTGGGTGGCGCGGCCGGAGCCGCCCTGGGCGTGCCACCACACCTGGCTCGGATCCCACGGAGTGGGAGTGCCATAAAGGCCACATTAAGAAGGAGCCATTGCAACCTGACTCTCAGTCCGCCAGTCAGCCACTCCACACAAAACACACATTGGGCTGACCACGCGGTCCGAGTTATCCCGTCAGTTGGCAACCTTCCAAGCCACGGCTTTTAGCGCACCGTGATAGTTTCAAGCGCGTCAGATTGTTTATAGTGAGGAAAATACGCTGAGCTCTCGACCTCACTCTCCCCCCACTCCCCACAATCAGACCACTGTCCGAGCCGGTCAGTTGTCTGATGCGGAAGCATGAGCGCAGCTGCTGGTGACCTCGTCTACGTGTACTACGTATACGACCTGCCCCCCCAAACACAAGCACCAGGATTTCACACAACAGGGGGTTGAACGGCTTACATCTCACATGTGTGAGATAGCCAGAGGTCACGTTAAGAAGGAGCCATCGCAGCCTGACTCTCAGACCACCAGTCAGCCACTCCACACAACACACATTGGACTAACTGCGAGGTCTGAGTGTAATTTTCAGTTGGCAACCTTCCAACCGCGGCACTCAACGTTACCGCACTCTCTTCTCCTCCCCCACCTGAGCCCGGTCTCATGACACAGTCAAGAAGACCGGAGATGGGAGAGGGCACAGGTGGCTGGCGCGGCCGGAGCCGCCCACACACACACACAAACACAACAAACACGACAGTTTGACCGTCGAAGTCCGACGATGTCCACCGTATGCTCCATGGGAAAATGGAGCAGGGACGGTGACTTGCGCGTGATTTAGTTTAAAGTGATAGTAGACTTGCGCTGCATCTACCACACTCTCTCCTCCTCCCCCACCTGAGCCCGGTGTCAAGACAGAGTCAAGAAGACCGGAGGCGGGAGAGGACGCAGGTGGCTGGTGCGGCTGGGTCCCCTAAGTCCAAGCCGTCCCTTGGCGTGCCACCACACCTCCATGTTCGGCATTTGTTAGCGGAGCGCAACCCGAATAACGCATGCCGTGCCCTGATGTGGCCCCCGTGTTGGTCCAACGCATCTACCACGTGGCCCGTTTAGGGGGCACACACACACACACACGACAGTTCGACCGTCGTAGTCCGACGATGTCCACCGTATGCTCCATGGGAAGGTGGAGCAGGGACGGTGACTTGCGCGTGAATTAGTTTTAAGTGATAGTAGCCTTGCGCTGCAGCTACCGCACTCTCTCCTCCCCCCCCACCTGATCCCGGTGTCAAGACAGAGTCAAGAAGACCGGAGGCGGGAGAGGACGCAGGTGGCTGGCGCGGCCGGGTCCCCTAAATCCTAGATCCCCCTAGGCGTGCCACCACACCTGCATGTTCGGCATTTGTTATGGGAGCGCAACCCAAATAACGCCTGCCATGCCGTGATGTGGCCCCCGTGTTGGTCCGACGCATCTACCACGTGGCCCGTTTAGGGGGCACACACACACTATGGCAGTTCGACCGTCGATTTCGACGATGTCCACCGTATGCTCCATGGAAGGGTGGAGCAGGGACGGTGACTTGCGCGTGAATTAGTTTTAAGTGATAGTAGCCTTGCGCTGCAGCTACCGCACTCTCTCCTCCTCCCCCACCTGAGCCCGGTGTCAAGACAGAGTCAAGAAGACCGGAGATGGAAGAGGGCGCAGGTGGCTGGCGCGGCCGGAGCCGCCCTGGGCGTGCCACCACACCTGGCTCGGATCCCACGGAGTGGGAGTGCCATAAAGGCCACATTAAGAAGGAGCCATTGCAACCTGACTCTCAGTCCGCCAGTCAGCCACTCCACACAAAACACACATTGGGCTGACCACGCGGTCCGAGTTATCCCGTCAGTTGGCAACCTTCCAAGCCACGGCTTTTAGCGCACCGTGATAGTTTCAAGCGCGTCAGATTGTTTATAGTGAGGAAAATACGCTGAGCTCTCGACCTCACTCTCTCCCTCACCCCCACAATCAGACCACTGTCCGAGCCGGTCAGTTTTCTGATGCGGAAGCAGGCGTAGCTGCTGGTGACCTCGTCTACGTGTACTACGTATACGACCTGCCCCCCCAAACACAAGCACCAGGATTTCACACAACAGGGGGTTGAACGGCTTACATCTCACATGTGTGAGATAACCAGAGGTCACGTTAAGAAGGAGCCATCGCAGCCTGACTCTCAGACCACCAGTCAGCCACTCCACACAACACACATTAGACTAACTGCGAGGTCTGAGTGTAATTGTCAGTTGGCAACCTTCCAACCGCGGCACTCAACGTTACCGCACTCTATTATTCTCCCCACCTGTGCCCGGTCTCATGACACAGTCAAGAAGACCGGAGATGGGAGAGGGCACAGGTGGCTGGCGCGGCCGGAGCCGCCCACACACACACAAACACAACAAACACGACAGTTTGACCGTCGAAGTCCGACGATGTCCACCGTATGCTCCATGGGAAAATGGAGCAGGGACGGTGACTTGCGCGTGATTTAGTTTAAAGTGATAGTAGACTTGCGCTGCATCTACCGCACTCTCTCCTCCTCCCCCACCTGAGCCCGGTGTCAAGACAGAGTCAAGAAGACCGGAGATGGAAGAGGGCGCAGGTGGCTGGTGCGGCCGGAGCCGCCCTGGGCGTGCCACCACACCTGGCTCGGATCCCACGGAGTGAGTGCCATAAAGGCCACATTAAGAAGGAGCCATTGCAACCTGACTCTCAGTCCGCCAGTCAGCCACTCCACACAAAACACACATTGGGCTGACCACGCGGTCCGAGTTATCCCGTCAGTTGGCAACCTTCCAAGCCACGGCTTTTAGCGCACCGTGATAGTTTCAAGCGCGTCAGATTGTTTATAGTGAGGAAAATACGCTGAGCTCTCGACCTCACTCTCCCCCACCAAAATCAGACCACTGTCCGAGCCGGTCAGTTGTCTGATGCGGAAGCAGGCGCAGCTGCTGGTGACCTCGTCTACGTGTACTACGTATACGACCTGCCCCCCAAACACAAGTACCAGGATTTCACACAACAGGGGTTGAACGGCTTATATCTCACATGTGTGAGATAGCCAGAGGTCACGTTAAGAAGGAGCCATCGCAGCCTGACTCTCAGACCACCAGTCAGCCACTCCACACAACACACATTGGACTAACTGCGAGGTCTGAGTGTAATTTTCAGTTGGCAACCTTCCAACCGCGGCACTCAACGTTACCGCATTTCTTCTCCCCACCCTGAGCCCGGTCTCATGACACAGTCAAGAAGACCGGAGATGGGAGAGGGCACAGGTGGCTGGCGCGGCCGGAGCCGCCCACACACACACACAAACACAACAAACACGACAGTTTGACCGTCGAAGTCCGACGATGTCCACCGTATGCTCCATGGGAAAATGGAGCAGGGACGGTGACTTGCGCGTGATTTAGTTTAAAGTGATAGTAGACTTGCGCTGCATCTACGACACTTTCCTCTCCCCACCTGAGCCCAGTGTCAAGACAGAGTCAAGAAGACCGGAGGCGGGAGAGGACGCAGGTGGCTGGTGCGGCTGGGTCCCCTAAGTCCAAGCCGTCTCTTGGCGTGCCACCACACCTTCATGTTCGGCATTTGTTAGCGGAGCGCAACCCGAATAACGCATGCCGTGCCCTGATGTGGCCCCGTGTTGGTCCAACGCATCTACCACGTGGCCCGTTTAGGGGCACACACAACACACGACAGTTCGACCGTCGTAGTCCGACGATGTCCACCGTATGCTCCATGGGAAGGTGGAGCAGGGACGGTGACTTGCGCGTGAATTAGTTTTTAAGTGATAGTAGCCTTGCGCTGCAGCTACCGCACTCTCTCCCCCCCACCCGATCCCGGTGTCAAGACAGAGTCAAGAAGACCGGAGGCGGGAGAGGACGCAGGTGGCTGGCGCGGCCGGGTCCCCTAAATCCTAGATCCCCTAGGCGTGCCACCACACCTGCATGCTCGGCATTTGTTATGGGAGCGCAACCCAAATAACGCCTGCCATGCCGTGATGTGGCCCCCCGTGTTGGTCCGACGCATCTACCACGTGGCCCGTTTAGGGGGCACACACACACTATGGCAGTTCGACCGTCGATTTCGACGATGTCCACCGTATGCTCCATGGAAGGGTGAGCAGGGACGGTGACTTGCGCGTGAATTAGTTTTTAAGTGATAGTAGCCTTGCGCTGCAGCTACCGCACTCTCTCCTCCTCCCCACCTGAGCCCGGTGTCAAGACAGAGTCAAGAAGACCGGAGATGGAAGAGGGCGCAGGTGGCTGGCGCGGCCGGAGCCGCCCCTGGGCGTGCCACCACACCTGGCTCGGATCCCACGGAGTGGGAGTGCCATAAAGGCCACATTAAGAAGGAGCCATTGCAACTCGATTCCTCAGTCCGCCAGTCAGCCACTCCACACAAAACACACATTGGGCTGACCACGCGGTCCGAGTTATCCCGTCAGTTGGCAACCTTCCAAGCCACGGCTTTTAGCGCACCGTGATAGTTTCAAGCGCGTCAGATTGTTTATAGTGAGGAAAATACGCTGAGCTCTCGACCTCACTCTCCCCACTTCACAATCAGACCACTGTCCGAGCCGGTCAGTTGTCTGATGCGGAAGCAGGCGCAGCTGCTGGTGACCTCGTCTACGTGTACTACGCATACGACCTGCCCCCAAACACAAGCACCAGGATTTCACACAACAGGGGTTGAACGGCTTTATATCTCACATGTGTGAGATAGCCAGAGGTCACGTTAAGAAGGAGCCATCGCAGCCTGACTCTCAGACCACCAGTCAGCCACTCCACACAACACACATTGGACTAACTGCGAGGTTTGAGTGTAATTTTCAGTTGGCAACCTTCCAACCGCGGCACTCAACGTTACCGCACTCTCTTCTCCTCCCCCACCTGAGCCCGGTCTCATGACACAGTCAAGAAGACCGGAGATGGGAGAGGGCACAGGTGGCTGGCGCGGCCGGAGCCGCCCACACACACACACAAACACAACAAACACGACAGTTTGACCGTCGAAGTCCGACGATGTCCACCGTATGCTCCATGGGAAAATGGAGCAGGGACGGTGACTTGCGCGTGATTTAGTTTAAAGTGATAGTAGACTTGCGCTGCATCTACCGCACTCTCTCCTCCTCCCCCACCTGAGCCCGGTGTCAAGACAGAGTCAAGAAGACCGGAGATGGAAGAGGGCGCAGGTGGCTGGTGCGGCCGGAGCCGCCCTGGGCGTGCCACCACACCTGGCTCGGATCCCACGGAGTGGGAGTGCCATAAAGGCCACATTAAGAAGGAGCCATTGCAACCTGACTCTCAGTCCGCCAGTCAGCCACTCCACACAAAACACACATTGGGCTGACCACGCGGTCCGAGTTATCCCGTCAGTTGGCAACCTTCCAAGCCACGGCTTTTAGCGCACCGTGATAGTTTCAAGCGCGTCAGATTGTTTATAGTGAGGAAAATACGCTGAGCTCTCGACCTCACTCTCTCCACCACCCCCACAATCAGACCACTGTCCGAGCCGGTCAGTTGTCTGATGCGGAAGCAGGCGCAGCTGCTGGTGACCTCGTCTACGTGTACTACGTATACGACCTGCCCCCCCAAACACAAGCACCAGGATTTCACACAACAGGGGGTTGAACGGCTTATATCTCACATGTGTGAGATAGCCAGAGGTCACGTTAAGAAGGAGCCATCGCAGCCTGACTCTCAGACCACCAGTCAGCCACTCCACACAACACACATTGGACTAACTGCGAGGTCTGAGTGTAATTTTCAGTTGGCAACCTTCCAACCGCGGCACTCAACGTTACCGCACTCTCTTCTCCTCCCCCACCTGAGCCCGGTCTCATGACACAGTCAAGAAGACCGGAGATGGGAGAGGGCACAGGTGGCTGGCGCGGCCGGAGCCGCCCACACACACACACAAACACAACAAACACGACAGTTTGACCGTCGAAGTCCGACGATGTCCACCGTATGCTCCATGGGAAAATGGAGCAGGGACGGTGACTTGCACGTGATTTAGTTTAAAGTGATAGTAGACTTGCGCTGCATCTACCGCACTCTCTCCTCCTCCCCCACCTGAGCCCGGTGTCAAGACAGAGTCAAGAAGACCGGAGGCGGGAGAGGACGCAGGTGGCTGGTGCGGCTGGGTCCCCTAAGTCCAAGCCGTCCCTTGGCGTGCCACCACACCTCCATGTTCGGCATTTGTTAGCGGAGCGCAACCCGAATAACGCATGCCGTGCCCTGATGTGGCCCCCATGTTGGTCCAACGCATCTACCACGTGGCCCGTTTAGGGGGCACACACACACACACGACAGTTCGACCGTCGTAGTCCGACGATGTCCACCGTATGCTCCATGGGAAGGTGGAGCAGGGACGGTGACTTGCGCGAGAATTAGTTTTAAGTGATAGTAGCCTTGCGCTGCAGCTACCGCACTCTCTCCTCCCCCCACCTGATCCCGGTGTCAAGACAGAGTCAAGAAGACCGGAGGCGGGAGAGGACGCAGGTGGCTGGTGCGGCCGGGTCCCCTAAATCCTAGCCGCCCCTAGGCGTGCCACCACACCTGCATGCTCGGCATTTGTTATGGGAGCGCAACCCAAATAACGCCTGCCATGCCGTGATGTGGCCCCCGTGTTGGTCCGACGCATCTACCACGTGGCCCGTTTAGGGGGCACACACACACTATGGCAGTTCGACCGTCGATTTCGACGATGTCCACCGTATGCTCCATGGAAGGGTGGAGCAGGGACGGTGACTTGCGCGTGAATTAGTTTTAAGTGATAGTAGCCTTGCGCTGCAGCTACCGCACTCTCTCCTCCTCCCCACCTGAGCCCGGTGTCAAGACAGAGTCAAGAAGACCGGAGATGGAAGAGGGCGCAGGTGGCTGGCGCGGCCGGAGCCGCCCTGGGCGTGCCACCACACCTGGCTCGGATCCCACGGAGTGGGAGTGCCATAAAGGCCACATTAAGAAGGAGCCATTGCAACCTGACTCTCAGTCCGCCAGTCAGCCACTCCACACAAAAAACACACATTGGGCTGACCACGCGGTCCGAGTTATCCCGTCAGTTGGCAACCTTCCAAGCCACGGCTTTTAGCGCACCGTGATAGTTTCAAGCGCGTCAGATTGTTTATAGTGAGGAAAATACGCTGAGCTCTCGACCTCACTCTCTCCCACCCCCACAATCAGACCACTGTCCGAGCCGGTCAGTTGTCTGATGCGGAAGCAGGCGCAGCTGCTGGTGACCTCGTCTACGTGTACTACGTATACGACCTGCCCCCAAAACACAAGCACCAGGATTTCACACAACAGGGGGTTGAACGGCTTATATCTCACATGTGTGAGATAGCCAGAGGTCACGTTAAGAAGGAGCCATCGCAGCCTGACTCTCAGACCACCAGTCAGCCACTCCACACAACACACATTGGACTAACTGCGAGGTCTGAGTGTAATTGTCAGTTGGCAACCTTCCAACCGCGGCACTCAACGTTACCGCACTCTATTATCCTCCCCACCTGTGCCCGGTCTCATGACACAGTCAAGAAGACCGGAGATGGGAGAGGGCACAGGTGGCTGGCACGGCCGGAGCCGCCCGACAGTTCGACCGTCGTAGTCCGACGATGTCCACCGTATGCTCCATGGGAAAGTGGAGCAGGGACGGTGACTTGCGCGTGATTTAGTTTAAAGTGATAGTAGACTTGCGCTGCATCTACCGCACTCCCTCCTCCTCCCCCACCTGAGCCCGGTGTCAAGACAGAGTCAAGAAGACCGGAGGCGGGAGAGGACGCAGGTGGCTGGCCCGGCCAGGTCCCCTAAGTCCTAGCCGCCCCTAGGCGTGCCACCACACCTCTTTGTTCGGCATTTGTTATGGGAGCGCAACCCGAATAACGCATGCCATGCCCTAATGTGGCCCCCGTGTTGGTCCAACGCATCTACCACGTGGCCCGTTTAGGGGGCACGTCCGGAGCCGCCCATACACACACGGGACAGTTCGACCGTCGTAGTCCGACGATGTCCACCGTATGCTCCATGGGAAAGTGGAGCAGGGACAGTGACTTGCGCGTGATTTAGTTTAAAGTGATTGTAGACTTGCGCTGCATCTACCACACTCTCTCCTCCTCCCCCACCTGAGCCCGGAGTCAAGACAGAGTCAAAGAAGACCGGAGGCGGGAGAGGACGCAGGTGGCTGGCGCGGCTGGGTCCCCTAAGTCTTAAGCCGCCCCTAGGCGTGCCACCACACCTCCCATGTTCGGCATTTGTTATGGGAGCGCAACCCGAATAACGCCTGCCGTGCCCTAATGTGGCCCCCATGTTGGTCCAACGCATCTACCACGTGGCCCTATGAGGGTGCACACACACACACACGAATGTTCGACCGTCGTAGTCCGACGATGTCCACCGTATGCTCATGGGAAAGTTCAGCAGGGACGGTGACTTGCGCGTGATTTAGTTTAAAGTGATAGTAGACTTGCGCTGCATCTACCGCACTCTCTCCTCCTCCCCACCTGAGCCCGGTGTCAAGACAGAGTCACGAAGGCCGGAGGCGGAGAGGACGCAGGTGGATGGCGCGGCCTGGGCCCCTAAGTCCTAGCCGCCCCCTAGGCGTGCCACCACACCTCATGTTCGGCATTTGTTATGGGAGCGCAACCCGAATAACGCCTGCCGTGCCCCTAATGTGGCCCCCGTGTTGGTCCAACGCATCTACCACGTGGCCTGTTTAGCACACGACAGTTCGACCGTCGTAGTCCGACGATGTCCACCGTATGCTCCATGGGATAAGTGGAGCAGGACGGTGACTTGCGCTTGATTTAGTTTAAAGTGATAGTAGACTTGCGCTGCATCTACCGCACTCTCTCCTCCTCCTCACCTGGGCCCGGTGTCAAGACAGAATCAAGAAGACCGGAGGCGGGAGAGGACGCAGGTGGCTGGCGCGGCTGGGTCCCCTAAGTCCAAGCCGCCCCTAGGCATGCCACCACACCTCCCATGTTCGGCATTTGTTATGGGAGCGCAACCCGAATAACGCCTGCCGTGCTCTAATGTGGCCCCCGTGTTGGTCCAACGCATTTACCACGTGGCCTGTTTAGGGGGCACAGGGACAGACCGAGTAACCAGATCTCACACCGACTGCAAGAAGCATGGCAAGCAAACCACGATGACTCCGTCAATATCGATCGGCCACCTGTTAACGAAAGGTTGAGAGACCAAAAGAGCGGCCAATGATCATTTCCAGCGGAGGTTAATCCGAATTTCAAGTGCAGTGAGAAGAAGCAGATGAAAACATAAAGACACTCAAAACATTTGGGGCACACACACACACACACACGACAGTTCGACCGTCGTAGTCCGACGATGTCCACCGTATGCTCATGGGAAAGTTGAGCAGGGACGGTGACTTGCGCGTGATTTAGTTTAAAGTGATAGTAGACTTGCGCTGCATCTACTGCACTTCTCCTCCTCCCCACCTGGAGCCCGGTGTCAAGACAGAGTCAAGAAGACCGGAGGCGGGAGAGGACGCAGGTGGCTGGCGCGGCTGGGTCCCCTAAGTCCTAGCCGCCCCTAGGCGTGCCACCACACCTCTATGTTCGGCATTTGTTATGGGAGCGCAACCCGAATAACGCATGCCATGCCCTAATGTGGCCCCCGTGTTGGTCCAACGCATCTACCACGTGGCCCGTTTAGAGGGCACACACACGACAGTTCGACTGTCGTAGTCCGAAGATGTCCACCGTATGCTCCATGGGAAAGGGTGGAGCAGGGACGGTGACTTGCGCGTGATTTATTTTAAAGTGATAGTAGACTTGCGCTGCATCTACCGCACTCTCTCCTCATCCCCCACCTGAGCCCGGTGTCAAGACAAAGTCAATAAGACCGGAGGCGGGAGAGGACGCAGGTGGCTGGCGCGGCCGGAGCCGCCCCTGGGCCTGCCACCACACCTGGCTCGGATCCCACGGAGTGGGAGTGCCATAAAGGCCACATTAAGAAGGAGCCATTGCAACCTGACTCTCAGTCCGCCAGTCAGCCACTCCACACAAAACACAGATTGGGCTGACCACGCGGTCCGAGTTATCTCGTCAGTTGGCAACCTTCCAAGCCACGGCTTTTTGCGCATCGTAATAGTTTCAAGCGCGTCAGATTGTTTATAGTGAGGAACATGCGCTGAGCTGTCGACCTCACTCTCTCTCCCACAACCACCATCAGACACTGTCCGAGCCGGTCAGTTGCCTTATGTTGGAGTGGGTGCATTGGCTGACGGATCGGCGTACCCGTCTTCGCGCGCCAGTGCATGACCTGGCCCCCAAAACGCACACACCAGGATTCACGTACTCAGGGGATATGGAGCAGCCATCGCCGTCTGACTCCCAGTCCACTAGTCAGTCACTCGACACACACAGCACATACACTGAGCTGACGGCGTGGTCTGGTGGAAGCGTCAGATTGGCAGACTTCCCAGCCACGGTTTCTCTGGTATAACCTGGTAAATGGTAATTAAGAGGGTGTTGTCGATGTATTGCTGTAGGTAGTGTGTGCTGATGTAGCTTAGCCTCCGGTAGTTTACCGGAGGTTGTCGTGGAGGCGCATGTGTCCTAATAGGCCCATGTGGTGTGTAAATGTGCGGGAGCAGTGAGGGCAGGGAAGGCGGGCGCGTCGACTGTATGTCGGAGCCCCAGGCACTGGTTCACCAGCCTCCGTGCGATGGATTCGCAGGTGACCGACCAGGCCGATACGTGAGTTGAAGGTGCGGGCGCACTCTGGGCAGGAGAAATCGGTAGAGGCTGGGAGGATGTCATTCATGGTAGTGGGGGCGTCAGGGGCGCTAAGAATGGCAGGAGCGGAGGATGTGCATGGTGTATCGGTGTTGTCGGCATTGTGGTGTATTCCGCTGTCATGGATGCGCATGTGACCGAATAGGCCCATGCGATGAGTGAATGCGCGAGGACAGTGAGGGCAGTGGAGGCGACGATCTCTGCTGTGCGATGGTGTTCCAGGCACTGGCTCACCGGTCTCTGTACGATGTATTCGCAAGTGACCGACCAGGCCGATGCGTGAGGTGAATGTGTGATCGCATTGAGTACAGCTTAGGAGAGATTCCCCATCGCTGATGGTGGTGGTGGTGAAGGTAGTGAAGGCGAAGGCGGTGGTGGTTGCGGTGGTGGGGGTAACAGGTGATGAGTAGATGGATGTGGTCTCTATGATGGTTGAGTAATGGAATTGATGCCAGGAGTGAGGGTGGGAGAGTCAGAAGGAGGGTTGGCCGAATTTGACATAGAAATTGGAATTGTCGGATTTTTGGTGCATTGCGTCCGAAGATGTCCAACCAGGCCGATTCGCGCGCGGAAGATGCGTTGACAGCGCAGGCAGGTTGGCAGGGCCTGGGCATCGACGATGTTGGTCCGATGCGCTGGTGACTTTCATGCCGCTCTTTTGGCCTTGGCGGCGGCGCTCCGGTTGGCCTCATAGATTGCTGAACCAGTCTTCACTGATCTTCTCCATGCCGGTCTATCCTGGGCGAGGTCCTCCCAGGTCGCCGAGTTGATTTGCAGTTGCTTCAGCGATTTCTTCAAAGTGTCCTTGTAGCGTCGTTTTTGACCTCCCTGCCGGCGAGAACCCGTAGTGACATCTCCGTAGAAAATTCGTATGGGTAGTCGCTCGTCGTCCATTCTTACCAGGTGGCCACTCCATCGCAGTTGCACTTGCCTTAGCATGGCGTGGATGCTGAGGATTCCGGTCCACTCCAGGACTTCCGTGTCCGGGATCCTGTCTTGCCATCTCAGCTTCAGTATTCTGCGGAGGCAGCTGAGATGAAAGTGATTCAGCTTCCTGGCTTGGTTCGAGTAGACGGTCCAGGTTTCCGCTCCGTAAAGGAGTGTCGTCAAGACGACGACCTTGTACATCTTCAGTTTGGTGTTCAGGTGAATACCGTGGCGATTCCACACGGAGGCCTGCAGCCGGCCGAAGGCCTGACTATCTTTGGGGATCCGTTGGGCAACCTCGTCATCGATTCTCGTGTTGCGCGACATCGTGCTTCCTAGATAAGCGAAGGTTTCCACGTTTTTGAGTTGAGCACCGTTGACATTGATTCGAGGAGCATTGTATTCCGCGCTGGGTGGCGGCTGGTGCATGACAACCGTTTTTGGCTGTACTGATTGTTAATCCAAAAATCGGCGCAGCCATCGGCGAAGAGGTCCATGCTCCTTTGCATGTCCTCCTCCGTCACGGTGTTAAGGGCGCAGTCGTCCGCGAAGAGCAAGTCATGGACTGTAGTCGTAGACACGCGCGTTGGAGCCTGCATACGCCGACTGTTGAGAAGGCGCCCGTCAGTTCTGTAGGCGATGCGGATACCAGGCTGCTCATCACGGTAGGCGTCCATCAGCATAGCCGAGAACATGAGACTGAAGAGGGTGGGGGCCAGTACGCAGCCTGCTTCATTCCGTTGGTCACTGCGAATGCTTCGTATACGGTCCCGTGGTCAGTGACGCGCGCCGTAATCCCTTCATGAAGCTGACGCACCATGTGCGTGAACCGCTCAGGACCACCAAATTTCTGCATGACTTTCCACAGTCCGTCACGATTCACCGTGTCAAAGGCTTTCGTTAGATCCACGAAGGTAGTGTATAGGTGAGTTCTCATCTCCTGGCACTTCTCTTTCAGTTTGCGGGCGGCAAAGATCATATCGGTTGTTCCGCGGTGTCGGCGGAAGCCACATTGGCTTTCCGGGAGCAGGCCCTGCTCTAGGTGACCGTTAAGACGATTGAGAAGAATACGGGCGAAGATCTTCCCGGCGATGTTGAGCAATGAGATGCCTCTGTGATTATCACAGAGTTGCCGGTTCCCGTTCCGTTTGTAGAGATGGACGATGGTCGCGTCTTTGAAATCCTGAGGAACTTGTCCTTGGCGCCACATCTCCTGGAAGAGTGTTGTGAGTTCTGCCATCAGCCGGGGCCCACCGTGCTTGTAGACTTCCGGTGGGATTGCGTCGGATCCCGGTGCTTTACCGCTGGAAATCTGCTGCGCGGCCCGGATGGTCTCTGGTAGGGAAGGCGGTAGATCCAGGTCATTGTTCGTGTCCACTTGAGGGAGCCGGTCAGTGGCAGCATCGGAGATGGCTGATGAGCAATTGAGGACATTTCTGAAGTGCTCGGCCCAGCGCTTCAGAATTTGCGATTTCTCTGTCAGCAGTGTTGTGCCGTCAGATCTGAGCAGCGGTGCAGACCCCTTGAAACACGGGCCGTAGATGACCTTGATGGCTTTGAAAAAGTTTTTCATTTCATTGCGGTCCGCATACCCCTGGATTTCCTCAGCCTTTTGGATCATCCAGGCATCCTGCATCTCCCGCAGCCGTTGTTGTACAAGGCGCCGGCATCTGAAAAAGGCTGCTTTGGAATAGTCTACCTGAGCCGAGTGTTAGGTCGCTTTCTGTGGAAATATTTAAACCTCGCCGGTGATTAAAATCAGCCCCCCAGTGGGGGCCTCGTAACTCAGTTGACTAGAGTGTTGGCTGTACTAAAACCTTCCCCTTGTTGGCGTGGGTTCGAACCCCATCGAGACCGCTGCATTTTTCACAAATGTGTCAAATGAAATGCATTTGAGTTACGTAATCGTTAAGTCACCCACTTCTTCCCTAATACGAGCAATTACCTTAACCCTAAGTATAACCTTAACATAATTCTGGGAGATTTTGTAATAAAATGCAGTTGACCCGTGGCATACATACCAGTGGAGCATGTAACTCCGTGACAAATAAACACGTACTTTTGTGAAAGAAAGTTTGTTCCAATTGGCACTGTCATTCACTTACAAAGTTGTGAAAAAACGGAACGTGAATTATGTATTTTATGATCAGGGGGGAGCTCCTAGTGACCTTTTTGACGTGTAGTTGAGATAGTAAATACAGTTCCATACCTTTGGCCAAAAATATAGTGCTTTGCGTGGTTAACTGAAACATTTTACATCAATCTGCAAATGGATATGGGTGACCCATAGCTTTGGTCAATTTTGCGTACAGTTAAAGACCAATCGTAATACATGAGTGACTGCGGTAAAAGCTTCCTGTGCTGCATGCACCATGCTCCCCTGCTCCATATACATAATTAACTGTTTCTTTATAAATCGATCCACAACATTCTATCAAATGCAGGCTGCAGCCTGAAACTTCCTTTTTAGATCGGGGATATAAAGGTAACTTTCTGTTCCTCCAGCAGTTCAATTTCTTCCGGGAAATTTGAAAATATCCACGACATCGAGTAGCAAACTACATACATCAACCAATTCTCGAACGCCAAGTGGATGAATTCTACGTATACCAGGTGTTTTTACAGGTCATTATCGATGCTGGCGAGAAGTATTAATCGTAATCTAGTTTAAACCAGAAATAATATTTTTATTGTTGGGTGGGCAATAGAATAAGCGGTTGTTTTCTGAGTGAGTCACAACTGAAAGAAGTCAGATGGTAAAGGTGATTCCGTTTGGTCATCCGTCTCCAGTACTCTATTTGGGCACTCTATCGCCCAAATCAGGCAACAATATCTTTTTGTATTTCGCACATAACCGTCCAAGATCTGTGGATATTCCAAAGCTGCTTTTGGTATGTTTAGCTTAAAGTCCATTTGACGTATATAAGCCTCACATTTACAGGCATTCCGTTGTCGTTTTAGGCCTTCAATTGTGCGGTACTAACCGTTAGTCTAAAACGCCTTAATGCCTTATTTCTCCCTTTTAAGACTATCGGAAGTTCTCGGTTTACCCACGTCTGACGGTCGCTTGTTATCTTTTTTTCTGGTAGAACAACAATTATTCTTTTAATCAATGAGCGGAACGAATTTCAGTCTACGTTCACCGTTCCCCATTACATGGTTGTCTACAGTATTGTAAGCCTTTCGTTCGCATGCTAGAGAAAACTCCACAGATGTTTGCTCCCAATTGCTTGAGTAATTTAGACTGGGAGAACATGAAATATTCGAAGGGCATTACAATATGATCACAAGCCCCCACGGACGGAAGATTTTGTAGATCTAGTACACGCTTCCCATCTGGAGGGAGCACAAGGTCTACAAAATTTGTCCTTCCTTACCAGGTGGCCCGAATATTACGGTCTATGAGAGTAGTTTTTCTGCTGCCATCGAAAGCAACCGGTGACACAAAATGCTGTTAACTTTACGGTCAATCTTGGAAGCGTTAAAGTCGCCAACGATGAAGACGCTCTTGTTCAAGTAGGCCTTGCTCAATTCCATCAGGTAAATGAAATAAAGTTGAAAAATTAGGTTGGTACTGCAACTGCCAGTTGTAGAGATTTAAAGACAAAAGTTCAATTTCCAGTGTCATTTGACATTACTGGAAGACTGCAGTTAAATTACCGTTAACAGTAAATGGCTCCCGTTTCCACCTTCTCTCTCTCTCTCTCTCTCTCTCTCTCTCTCTCTCTCTCTCTCTCTCTCTCTCTCTCTCTCTCTCTCTCTCTCTCTCTCTCTCTCTCTCTCTCTCTCTCTCTCTCTCTCTCTCTCTCTCTCACTCTCTCTCTCTATATATATATATATATATATATATATATATATATATATATATATATATATATATATATATATATATATATATATATATATATATCTCTCGCTCTGCTTAAGAGTTTATAACGCCTGGAAGATACTGGATGTTCTCTAGTTGCTTCAAAAAGCCAAGCTTCTGTCAAAGCGATGACCTCTGATATTTGCGCGCTGATAAAAGTCCTACGCTCATTATTTTCTCGAAGAGGCTCTGCGAATTTGAGTAGATTATAGGAAATGTCCGTCTACTCGGTCATGTTCAACCCTTGCCCTTGTACTCGACGAAGTGCACTCAGGGCCCCCAGTAAGATTAAATTGCGTCTTTGGTCAACATGCCTGTACAGTATTCCCATAAGTTGATTGAAGACTGATTTCGTGAACTTTTCTTAGGGCTTTTATATTATCGACATCGAATTCGGTCCGAATGTCTACTGTAAAAAAGAGTTTCGCTACGAGTCGCACCTCATTTTCTGTGTAATTTCTTTAACTTTCTTCAAACTTTCCCTCCTGAACTCTTTAACTTCGAAACGTTTTTACATCTCGTCATTTGTTGAAGAAACGAGCAACGATACAGAATTTGGTTGTGTACCGAGAGCTGTGCTAATGCTGCCTGGACTGACTTCTTTCTTGAATTTATCTAACTCATTTTCCGCTCCTTAGGATTTTTGAAGACGACTTATTTTTGTCACCTCTGATGCTGCATCGAATATATTTTATTGCTTCACTGCTGCTGATCAGGAGCACCAGTCGACGGTGAAAAGGTCGCGGTCATGGGTCCCACTTGCGTCCCCAGACTTTTATCTCTCGTGGAAGGATCACTGACGTAGGTGTTACCCATACTATTGAACATTCTATGTGGATGCAACTTATTTATTCCAATTGGTGATAACGAATTAGATTGTTATAGGGATCCGAAGTAAATTGAATCGTAGGGCATGTATGAACGCTTTGTGTGAGCAAAAGGTTGGGTTGGCTAGCCTTATAGCTACTGCCTCTGCCGCCTTAAGTATTCGCTGTCACAGTAACTTGGCGTGTCTAGCCGGTACTTTAGAAATGACGCGCATCGACTGGTCATCGTCTACCCGGTGACCGCTGTCAACCAAATGGTCTACAATTGCGCTTGAGATGGACTTTTACGTGCCTTGCTTTAGCAAGCCAGGATGTTGCTCCCACATCCGTTTCGATAGGCGCCTAGGCTTTCAACCAATATAACCCTACCCCACAGAAGCAAGTGAAGGCGTAGATACGCATTGAAGAGGGCTGAAAGGGCAGTCTATAATTACCTTCAAGGCGAAGAAGTGGAGTGCTTGAGAAAACAAGCCACGTCTTAGCGAAAATGTAGAAGTTCGCTGGCCGGATCCCCCCCCCGAATGGCAGTGTGAGAAATAAATCCTTCCTCTCACGTCCAATTTTTGGATGAGTTCTTCCATATATTCGCCGACAAAATTTCTTGGAAAGCCTTTTTCCCACGGTGTTTTTTTATAAGGGTGAGTTCATTCTCCAGTATATCTAGACTACATATTCTCCTATCTCGGTTGCTGAAGCAGCTGACTGAGCTTCGTTTATGGCTTAACGGGACAAAACTGTTTAAGTTTGTTTATTGTCCCTGTCCATGTCTTCTTACGAAGTACACTTGTTCGAATTGTTCCATCAGGCGTTCTAGTAGTTCCATTATTTTATTTCATATTTTTGCCACCACAATACTTTTTGGAGACCGATTTTTATCTTAAAAACAATCTTCCCATTTCGTATACTATTAACTAAGACTAAAAACCAAAACAAAGCTTAAGTGGCTGCAGAAAGAAGGTTTTTAGGTTTTTTCTGTGTTCTAAGGCAATTGACGGCGTTCAAGAGGTATTTTATCAACAAATAGGATGTCCAGAAAGGGAAGACACCACCCATCCTCTTTTTATAAGGTTAAGGTTAACTCTGGGTGAGCCTAAGACCCTATATCCAGGAGGGTGTCCAAATCAAGCTTCTCGTCGGTTAATGTCAAAGTATCATATTAGTAACAAGCAGAGGAATAAAGGTTCTTTGTACCCATGCTTTGAGCTAATGTACCTTCTGAATTCACACAGTTTGTTTCAGAAGCTGAAGGAGCTCAAATAGTGGTTATTAGGTTTGTAGTCGGCTGTCATTTACATTACAGCGACCTGGTTATAGGTTGAAACTGTGGATGCCAAAATCGGGCTCGATGATTTGCAACTTTTTCGCCGGAAATAAAAGCTGTAGAGGAAGTATTTCGCAACAAAACAAGTCTTATATTACAGCGAGTTTGCCGAAAGTGGAACGGGCTAAGATCAAGTATCTATCGACTTCGGAGAGAGTACGAAACTCGAATTTCAAAAGGAGCCACAGATAAGCCAAAAGTGTTCTTGAGCTATATCAATAACAGGCTAATGAACTGAGATATTACCACAGTCTTAAAAGGAGCATAAAATGAGGAAATTACCGAAAAAGGTGATCAGACAGAACACCTCAGCCATTTTTTCATCAGCTTTCGCCGATGATACGAATTCAAAAGAGGTTGGATTTCCTACTGAAAGTGAAGACATTATCATGGAAAGTATCAATTTCATAGGAGAAGATGCAAGGAAGAAACTTCTTTCGCCTAAGGAAGGTCCATTTCCAGGTCCGGACCAACTAACAATAAAAGTTATGAAGGAACTTGCTTGCAAACTCGTTGAACCCCTCGCTTATATTTCCTTATCGTCCTTTGATCGAGACAATCTCCCATCTAAATGGAAGGTGGCACAAATATACCCCATCCACGAGGGAGGGTCCAGAAATAAATGCTAAAAACTGCCGACCGGTGAACCTCACATGAATTTTTTGCAATACTATGAAATGGATTATCAAAAGAGCAACTATAAATTTCCTCGAAGACAAGGATCTCTTTAACATTGCGTGGCATGGCTTTCGAAAAATGACTCATGCTTAACCAGTATGCTTTTTGAAATTGAACAATGGTTCCGATCGTTAGATGAAAACAACAGGATCGATGTCGTTTACGTTGACTTCAAGGAAGCCTTTGATAATGTTCCGCACTGTCGGCTACTATACAAGGTTCGAGAATTTGGGTTTAGAGGAACTTGCAAAATTGGAAAGGAGAATTCATACTCGGCCGATCACAGTCTGTGTGTATTGGAAACACTAAATAAATTTCAGTGCCAGTTTTGAGTGGGCTACCTCAGGGTTCTTTGCTCGGGCCATCGTTTTTTGATTTTTTTGTCAATAACCGCATGAACGAACTGGCCTGCAATAGAGTTCGGTTTGCAGGCGACACCAAGATATGACAAGGGACCCCGAAACGAGGACTAAACCGCTTAAATAAATGGCTTATAAATGGCAGCTGATATTAATCTTTGAGAAGTTTGTCGTACTGCAGTTCACAATGAAGAAGAAGAGGTCATTTTAAGAGTCTCCTCAATACTTCCTTAGCGAAAGGTGCCTGTCGATAGTAACTACACTCAAAGACCTTGGAATCACCATTTCTTCATCCCTGAAGCCCACCTGTCATTGCCTTAGGGTGGCCAACAAGGAAACCAGCGTTCTGTTCGCCATTATACGGGGTTTCATGGATATAAATAAGAAGCTCTTTGGAAAAGTACACAGAGCCTTTATTCGATTAACACTGGTATATGGAATCCAAGCGTGGCAGCCATGGCTGAAAAAAGTTATAAGCTGCTGCAAAAGGTTCAAATGAGGGCAACAAAATATTGACAGACCTAAATACTTTTTTATATGAATGCAGACTTAATGGGCTTAATACATTTCCCTTTGAGTACCAGAAGATCCGAGGATATATCATACAGACCTACCGGATCATGTGGAACCGGAACTGCGCCCTGCACTTTTATGACTTCTTTGAACTGGCAAACCTGCATATGAACTTCCTCAAACTTTGAGGAGCCTTATGTCATCTAGAGGCTCGAAAATACTCGTTTTCGCAGCGAGTTGTCGATGTCTGAAACGGCCTTAAATGTAGCTTTTATGAGTGCTTCGGGTAGGGACCGCTAATTTGTCCAAAAAATTCTATTTTTAAAGTTTTGGATATTGTTATCATGAATAAAAGGTATGGACTGGCAACACTCCTGTTAATCCCAATACCTAGTTTACGTCATTTTACGTAGGGGATAAAACATTCGTCCTGAGATTCGTAATTTATTTTCCAAATTGTATTCTACCACAATTGGATTCAGACGGAACCCTCGAAAAATCGTTATTTTGTTCATATTATTTGCCGAAAAAAATCAGCCTACACCTCAGACAACTGAATTTGCCTCGGTCTCAAAAAACGGTTTTGTTTAAGTGAGTAAACTGACGCGGCGGTCGTAGCACTCGCCCTTCACGTGGTGTTCGCTGCCTCTGTCGATTTTCTCGGGTAAGCCTCACGCGGCCGCATTCTTTCAAACACTGGGTGTTCATTTGGCATGTGTATCTTTTAGGGCTACCCGAATGCATGTAGCCGGCCGTATTGCGCACGACAATTTAAGCCGGTGGACATAACTGCGAATTTTCTTTATGCGTTTTTTTACGAGATACCTCTGCAATAAACCCGCGTGACTACGTAAATGGTATGCAGGAATCGTGCGACGCGCCTCGACACCTTTTTTCCAAGTTAACTGTCCTATTTAATCATGTCCGGCGCCAGCCGTGTTCTCGTTCTGCCTTCGTCGGCCCTGCTGACGTCCCCGGCCACGCTCTCTGGGTCGGCTGGCCTTCCACCCTAACTAAATTACGTCGAATTTCTCCGCAGTTTTACCTTAATTATAGTTTTGGTGGTTGATCGTCATACGCACTCTCATCATTTTCCGTATCTTTCTTCAGCTCTGATTTTCTTTTCAGCTCCAGTGATTTACGATGGAGTGCAGTGACATACCTTGATGGGTCCCAGAATACAGACCTGTTGTGTTTAACATCTGGTGGCAAAGAACGAATGCCGACGGTGCTAATACAAATACGAGTGACTTTGGATTCAAGCGTGTATGGGCGACGCTTTCGTACCCCTATGATGGTCTTTGGTGGATAACTCATTCTTTCCGAAGACTTAGCGTCTCTTAATGTAAGCGAGTACAAGTGATGTTTGAATTTCTTCACCTGAATTCCTGTTGACCTATATCGTCTGATGTTCTCTTCTACCAAGATAATTTTGGTCTATTTTGTAGACGCGTGCACTCGAGACCATGTGCGTCGTTGATCCGACTGGAGAGGACTCTTGTGTTTCGACTGTTATCACCATACGCGGGCCATTTTGTCCTGTAATTTTTAACAAGTCATTAATGCCTCGAATATATACTGATGCTTCCGTTTGCTGTGAAGTGATTCTGCTTTGGTTATGTGACCGTTAGGTTGTTATTTGTCATCGTGAGTGATTTTGATGATCCATGTGCTGTGGCCTTGGTCCTCATGCTCCGTTGTCTCTTTAATGCGCATGTTCGCGTAATCCCTGATGCCTCTGGGAGAAGCGTGGTCTGTTTTCGTGCCTAACGCGCGACTGACCGGGCTAAGTAGAAACTTCCCAGTATTTCCGTATCGGTCGATGGTTGGAAAACGTATATCTTCCTTGGACTAAATCCTCGTTAGATCGTAACGGTGAACGATCTGCTGTAGTGTATCGTATTCTGCATCGAATCTGCAAGACCAAGCGCTTGCTCGAGTCGCTCAAACAAAACTAAGCAAACTAATTACGGTACATTCAGAAATTTTCAGTGAGGTACATGCCTATCTTTTTCGTCGCGAATTTAACCTGTTTTACCTGATACTCGCCGGCCGATAGCTTGACTAGTTTTGACTAACTTTCCACAAATTTACAGCCGGCCAGTTACACCGAGTAACTGACTCTTCCTAGAACAGACTGTTGAACAAAAAGGCGTCCCGAGAACACGAAATTCGTGCTGAAGTCCTGTGTCTAGTATATTGAATTCATGTGATGATTACGGGAGCTTTAGTAGATACTATTACTTCTGCTGACTCGGCTCCACCGTCTTCCAAAAATGGATTAGACGACTTCAAGAGCTTAAGTCGTATAAGTCTACAACTTCACTGAAAAGATGTACTGTTGTCAGGTTTTCCTGACCCTCGGGGCGTGGTGCCGAGAGTGAACGAGGTTCCTAAGTAACTGTTTCTTGATCAACGCTGTGCAGGCTAGTGTTCTAGCCACATTTCTGACTAGAATAGGACTATTAATTGTCAATGGAAGAAGCGGACAATCTCATATTTAGGAGTTTCTTTGCTCTCAGGCCTCTTGCCAGCCTTGTCTTTATATGGACATGCTTCCTTTTTCATTAAGCAAGCAAATCTGTGTAAGTGTCATTTATCCATTCAGTACTTCGGTCGGTTATGAGTCCTTTGCACATTATGTGGCACGCGTAGACAAACTTTGTCAGCCGCTGAGCCCGATCCCGCCCTTTGTCTTATTGAATTTGTCTTGGTGGATGAAGGAGGAGAGTGCGGTAGATGCTGCACATGTCTGATCTAAGTTAATTCACGCCCCTTCACCCTCCGTGCTTTGTGGCCCCTGGTGGACATTGTTGTATTCAACGGTCGAACTCTCACGGTTGCATCTTATAAGCTTAGCGCTTATAGGGACATCAAAATCGGTACATATATGCCTGGTTTTTACCGGTGAAGTATAGCAAGCTGTTTGCGGCTAAAACGGTCTGCACTCACCTAGCAGCGTCGGTAGGACCGCAGTGGGTTGGGTCACGTTTTCCGTTATGCGTCTCATCAGTTCAGCGTTGTTGTTGTTGTTGCAGGTGGGTGACATGCCAGGCATTCAGGGGGAATGCCCAGTTTGCCAACTTCGGTTCTTCTTGTTTGTGGTGTGGTTGATTATCTTTGTAGCTGCAAATGCGAAGTTAAACTAGTGACCTGTTTCGAAATTGTGGGCAGGCACTTGTGGTTATTTGTCGCATCATAACACAGCCACCTGAAGTTCTTGTATGCGCTATGTTCAGTCTGAACTGTGTAATTACAAGGGCCGCTTAGACACAGGATGCGTTACGCTAACATGACTGCTCGCTGGAATTTAATTGTTCCGTGACTCTTCATTGTAACTTTGGGCCGCTATGCAATTCCAACACGATCGGTCACGCCTGTGACGTATTTTGTGTATAGCAAAGTATTTCGAATAATCGAGCTGTTTCCAGTGCGCTTCTGCGTTACGGAAACGTAGATATCGACTTAGAAATGCCTTTGGATAGGCATTTCGCATAACTTGGTTGCGACGGTCTGGGACCTCGTGTGCTTTTCCTTCTGGGTTAAGAGGTTTCACACACAGTTTCGTTTGTGAGCCACCGGATGATTGCCGTGAGATTTGAGAAGCTGTTTGGTATCTGTCCCGTTCCTGTAAACCGTTGTCTATATATCACCGTTGGCACTTGGCCTGACTAGGACATCTAGGAAAGGTAGCCGCTGCTCCTTTTTACCTTGAGTTTAGCAGATTATGACTCATGTTCTTCCTGAAGATAACAAGCGTTTAGTAAACAAAACGGTGCCAAAAGATCGGATCCTGTTGGATTAAAGCAGATTTCACTAACCATTTTGTCACTAAACTGGCGATTGCAATGGAAATATCTTCGACGTGCTTATGCTTCTTCCGCAAAGGTGAAATAAGTCTCCTGGCGAATTTCGAACAGCCTTATGAGGTGCTCGCTGCTGTGTAGCCTGTGAGCTTCACCGATGCATCTCCCAGTTTTTTACACACGAATTCGTGTGCCAACTTCGGTGGGATGCATTTGAATTAGGGCGTCACGTCGGACGACACGATGATTTAGTGGTTCTATAGTAATAGACAACAAGATGAAGAGAGCACGATACAGTCGAAAAGGTTGTATAGGAAAACCGAATGGTGGGCCTACATGCGAGGTGATTAGAGACAGTCTTGCGCCTGAAAACAACCTTTAGTGGCCCTTTTAAAAGCGAGCGTGTCATGGTCAACGAACGATGAGAACGCAGGCTTTAGATAGAAGGAACAAATATGCTAAGTCTAGCTACTAAAAATCTGGTAGTAGTAAATTTAAACTGGAGTACCCGGTGCCAGTGCCGGCGAGCCCAATTGCCCGAGTGCTCACACTGAGGACGAAATCCCCCCACGAGCACCTCGACTGTGGGCTATCGTCGCACCGCATGCAACCACGTGCGATGAACGTGGGAGTCGAAAATTTTGACAGGCACGCAAGCTCACAGCCGCCACATGGCAACTGCCTAGTGCAACATCTGGTCGGTTAGAAAATTATCAATGTTATACTTTCGAGAGCTGCCGATTGTAATAGATATGCAATAGTCTACCAACTAAATCCTATAAATACTGCAAAATTTTGGCAATCTAATGCCTTATCTGACTCTGTCTTTGATGAGGTATTTGAGTGTCTCCTTTTCGTAAAACCCATTGACGTGCGGGATGTCACGCCTAACTTCCACCATCCTCCGTCAAACTTTGCTCGTGTCAACGGTACTCGTGGCCTCTGTTAGGTCAACAAATGCAGTTTCTGGCATTTTGCCTGGATGAAGGAGAAAGTCAATGAAACAAGGGCTTTATTTACCTGATGTTTCTAATTCTCATGTGAATCAATCATCAGAGTCAAAACCAGATAAGGTTAGTGAGGGAGAATCCAAACCGTCAGGCTGATAAAACTTGTTCCAGCGATCGTGCCCCGTTCCTGGTACTCGTCTCTTCGCTTCTATTGGCATTTCGCATGCAGTTGACCTAGTTCAATAGTCATCATTCGGGTTGTTTACGGGATTTCCGGAATCCACCTTTCATCTCCAGAACAGTTTTGGGTGATTGAGGGCCGTGGGAGAAAAAACTGTTGCCAGCACCCCTTGGATTGATGATGACTCAATAGTAACCTCATACTTGGTGGATTCCTTTTCATTTGTGGGGATGGACATTCGTGGTGTTATTAAAGTCCCGATGGAAGGTAACTTCTCACAGTAATTGTTGCACACCAATACATTGGCTTCACGGAGCAAAAAGCTCTGAATGCGTGTCAGAGATCATGATCGGTGGCTGCCTACCCATCTTAGCTCGGCCAAAATTAACCAGCCGTGGAGTTATCGGTAGTAAGTTTATGCACATCAATACTTTACTTTACTTTGCCTTCAATCGAGCTAATCATCATCACCAGCCTCGACCACAATCGATGGCCAAAAATACAAAATGTGTACGCACACAGCACATATGGTCAGCAATTGAGTGAGTAGCGCCGCTGCTGCTACTGCAAATCAATTACTTATACAGGAATTGGTGCCTACTGCTGCGTTGGATTTCAGAAGCATACCGCCCTCAAGAAATGGAAGCCTTTTTCTTACATGATTCAGTTCCGAGAAGCGGGCCCTACTGTGCGCGGTGATATGAACTGTGTGCCGTGTGAGGTCACAGAGACCAGAGCCGTCCTCTTTCCTGATCGCTTGACTTTCGATTTACCTGAAGGAAAATGAACTTGCTAGGTCACCAACTTCTAATTTTTAGCCGATTTAGCGCATTTGTGGGCAAAGTAACGATACCAGAGGTGCGGGGTAACCCGTCCAGCCACGGATGACCGAGCAATAAGCAACAGCGAGGAGGAAAGACGCCAGCTTCCAACTAGCGAGTCATTCCTTTTTATTAGGACGTTAACGTCCTTCAGACTGCCACGTAGGCCTATTTTGTAGAGAAGTACCTTTTTACGTCTTAAAACTTTTATGTAGGGAGAAGAAATTTTGTCAGGTCTGACCATACCGGTATCAAGAGGGCATAAAAAAATATTACAAATTTCTTGTAAAAATGTTGTAAGGAAGCTGGAGCATGATTCTAAATTAAATTGTCTGAGGAAGGCGGAGATATGGTACTACATGCAAGTCTGGAGCAGGTAAATGTTTTGTGGGTACGTAGGGCTAACCTCAATTTTCCTTTCGGATGTGAGTAACAGCGCACGCGTAGAAGTGGAATAAATTTTTGGAAGGGCTATTAACACAGAATGATCGGAACCTGACAATGGAGCTATGTTTTTTTACAAGAAAGAGTTGGAGTTGGTTGGTCAAAACGTGATCAAGAGAGGCATCAGTGCGAGTATTGAAGGAAACAAGACCATCAGATCAAGCAGTGTACGCGGACGTAGATTCACACTAGTAAAAGTCGCCACATAAGATGCTCGCAGGACAATAAAACAAGTTTTTTTTGTGAATGAAAGTCGAAAAATCAAGTTAAGGCACCTTCACAGGTAGAGGGGGGGGGGAATATAAATACTAACAAAGATAATGCCTTTAAGGTTATTTAACAATCGGGACTTACACATGACAGCGACAAGTCTATAAAATCATCAGAATATTAAAATAAGGACATACAGTTAATACACCAATCCTTGTTGACCAAAATAGCCACCCCACCGCCTCTGCTGGAGGATGAAGATTTTGATCAACTCGAAAGCAGCAGAAAGACGGAGGACTAATTAGTTGTTCGTCAATGTCACTATTTAACCATGCCTCTTGAAGACAAATCACTTCAGTCTTACTGTATTCTTTTTTCAACAAAAAGTAGCTCCATATCGTGCGTTTTGTTGATTATCCAACGAATATTTGTCGACAGGAAGCCTGGAATTGACAACTTGTTTGGTTGACTTTTCAAGGTGATTTGCCAATCCCAGAGGCTTTTGTTGATGAAACCGTTATGCAGTTGGCACAAGAGGATCAAAAATCCGACACATAAGCCGAAACATGTAACAGCTGGCGTCATGGAAATTATTCGGTAAATTTTGTAGTTTAATTTCATTCAACTAGGCGCTAGTGTACTGCAGATATGACCTCATAACCATAGTTCAGACAAGCAAAGCAGCGAAAAAAGATCAATATATCAAAGAGAAATAGGGAGAGGAGTATACAGTTACAGAAAATTTCCACATGAATGGAGAATAGAAAAAAATGGCAGCCGAACTTCAAAAGCCCGCTGAGGTGTACCATTTTGACAAATATTTGCAGATTTCTCAGTGTCGTCAGTGAAATCCGAAGAGAAAGTGAGGCGGACGCACCACAGAGCACCCACATACAGCCAAATGAACCCTTCTAGCTCAACTGCGGCTACTGTTGCAGCTTGAATCCCTTCACGTACCTTACCTTCTAGTGGTTATGTTGCTTAATTACCAGAATGGGTGATAAATCTGTAAATTGAGTGATAAAGATTTACGAAAATCAACATTGCACATATTTGTGCAAATTTCTGTGGTTAAGATGAAATTCACATAGCATACAAGTTAAGTTGCACTCACTTCCATATTTGGTAGTCATGAAAATAACAGTTAACAGACCGAATTATAAAAATGGTTGACTGGTTATTAATATGGGTCTTTGCAGGCTCGAGTAATTCCATTGTCCCGATTGTAAAAAAACTTGGTACCCTCAGTTGGATCCAAACCCAGGATAGCAAGAGCAAGCCTTGAGCACAGTCAAAGTGCTAACTACTTTAATCTTCTGCCCCACCGGGATCCATGAATTTAATCCACCCTTTTTTAATTTACAGAACCCAACTACTAACAAACTGCGTGTCCATGCAGGATTGCATAAGAAATCAACCAAGCAATCAACTAAGAAACCGGACTAGATGACTGCTACTGTTTAAATTTTCTTTTAAGTCAAATAAACAGAAGAGTCTCACAGTCTGACACTGAATTTAGGGCCAACTATAACCTCGGCAGTAGTATACATTGATTCTACTTATGTATTGCTGTACTATAGAAGACGCTATTGCTCAGGGTTTTAAAGGGTGCGCCGATGACGCTTTCGGCGGTTAGTTTCCTTTTGAAAATTGATTGCACCAGGCACAGATTCATCAGTCTCAGGCTTGCTATGCAACCCACCAGGCCAATGAAAGCGATGCGATCGAAGTTGGAACCGGTTAGTACTACGTTCCCGTTGCTGGCGTAGGAGGTGTAGAGCAAGTAGTGTGCCCCCCAAAGCGGGCCAGGTGGTAGATGCATTGGTCCAACATGGGAGCCACAACAGGGCATGGCAGGCGTTATTTGCGTTGCGCTCCCATAACAAATGCCGAACATGGAAGTTGTGGTGGCACGCCTAGGAGTGGCTAGGGCCTAGGGGTCCCGGCAGCGCCAGCCACCTCCGCCCTCTTCCATCTCCGGTCTTCTTGACTGCGTCATAACGCCGGACTCAGGTGGGGGAGGAGGAGAAAGTGCGGTAGATGCAGCGAAAGTCTGCTATCACTTTAAACTAAATCACGCGCAAGTCACCATCCCTACACCACCCTTCTGTGGAGCATACAGTGGACATCGTCGGACTAAGACGGTCACCGAGTCGGATGAGGTGTAGGGGGTATTAGTTAGGGATAGCATCACACAGGTAGTATTTGGTCGCTACATCTGTCGCGTATAGGTAGGTCCAGCATTCGCTCTCGGTCTTCTAGGCACAGCATCTGAAGCACCCACGTTGTCAGTGAAGTGCATGATTTTTTACCGTCAGCAAAGCATGCGCGCCACGACCTTTCACTATTTTTTGGCCCTTCACTGATGATTGTCTGACCACAGCCTAAACTTATGTGACAGTTAAGTGACTATAGTGCACCTGGGGTGGAGAGGTACTAGTTAGGGTAGCACCAAACAGATAGCATTTGGTCCCTCCAGGTGGTGAAGGCTCCTAAGGCTACCTCTAATTGGTACCCAACTCTCACCTGTGGCTCCTCAGGATTTTAAAGACGCGACCATCGTCTATCTGTACAAGCGGAAGGGGAACCGGCTACTCTGTGATAACCACAGAGGCATCTCATTGCTCAACATCGCTGGGAAGATCTTCGCCCGTATCCTTCTCAATCGTCTTAACAGTCACCTAGAGCAGGGCCTGCTCCCAGAAAGCCAATTTGGCTTCCGCCGACACCGCGGAACAACCGATATGATCTTTGCTGCCCGCCAGCTACAAGAAAAATGTCAGGAGATGCGAACCCACCTACACTACCTTCGTGGAGCTGACAAAAGACTTTGACACGGTGAATCACGATGGACTGTGGAACGTCATGCAGAAATTCGGCTGTCCTGAGTGGTTCACGCACATGGTGCATCAGCTTCATGACAGGATGACGGCGCGTTTCACTGACAACGGGACAGTATCTGAAGCATTCGCGGTGACCAACAGTGTGAAGCAGGGCTGCGTCCTTGCGTCTACACTCTTCAGTCTCATGTGCTCTGGTATTCTGATAAACGCCTACCTTGACGAACGCCCCGGGATCCGCATCACCTACCGGATGGATGGCCGACTCCTCAAACAACGACGGATGCACTTCCACTCACGTGTCTCCACAGCCACCTTAGATGAACTTCACTGGCAACTGCGCATTCAATGCAACGAAAGAAGAGGAAATGCAAAGGAGCATGGACGACTTCGCTCCCGCCTGTGACAAATTCGGACTTTGAATCGACACTGAGAAAAAGGTTCTGATGCATCAGCCGCTGCCCAATGACGGCGACAGTTCGGCCGTCGATTTCAACGAGGTCAACTGTATTCTCCACACCAGGTTTTGCAGGGACGGTGACTTGCGCGTGAATTAGTTTTAAGTGATAGTAGTCTTGCGCTGCAGCTACCGTACATTCTCCTCCTCCCCCATCTGAGCCCGGTGTCAAGACAGAGTAAAGAAGACCGAAAATGGGAGAGTGCGCAGGTGGCTGGCGCGGCCGGAGCCGCCCTGGGTGTACCAGCACACCTGGCTCGGATCCCACGGAGTGGGAGTGCCATAAAGGCCATATAAAGAAGGAGCCATTGCAGCCAGACTCTCAGTCCGCCAGTCAGCCACTACACACAAAACACACATTGGACTGACCACGCGGTCCGAGTTATCCCGTCAGTTGGCAACCTTTCAAGCCACGGCTTTTAGCGCACCGTGATAGTTTCAAGCGCTTCAGATTGTTTATAGTGAGGAAAATGCGCAGAAATGTTGACCTCACTCTCTCCCCCACCCCCACAATCAAACCACCATCCGAGCCAGTCAGTTGTCTGAGGTGGGAGTGGGCGCATTGGCTGATGGGTCAGCGTACCCGACTTCGCGCGCCACAGCACGACCTGGCCCCAATAACGCACACGCCAGGATTCAATAACTCAGGGGATATGGAGGAGCCATTGCCGTCTGACTACCAGTCCACTGGTCAGCCACTCGACACAGGTACATTATGATGATTGTGAGGGTGTTGTCTAGGAATTAGTGTAGATGGTGTGCGCTGATGTGGCTTAGCCTCCGATGTTTACCGCAGGTTGTCATGGAGGCGCATGTGTCCTAATAAGCCCATGCGGTGTGTAAATGTGCGTGAGCAGGGAGGGCAGTGAAGGCGGGCGCGTCGACCGTATGTTGGAGCCCCAGGCACTGGTTCACCAGCCTCCGTGCCATGGATTTGCAGGTAACCGACAAGGTCGATGCGTGCGTTGAAGTTGCGTGCGCATTGTGGGCAGGAGGAATAGGTAGAGCCTGGGGGGATATGATTCATGGTAGTGGGGGTGGCAGTGGCGGTAAGAATGACAGGAGCGGAAGGTGTGCATGATGTATCGGTGTTGTCGGCATTTCGGTGAATTCCGCTGTCATGGATGCGCATGTGACCGAATAGGCCCATGCGATGATTAAATGCACGAGGACAGTAAGGACAGTGGAGGCGACGATCTCTGCTGTGTGTTGGTACTCCAGGCGCTGGTTCACCAGTCTCTGTACGATGGATTCGCAAGTGACCGACCAGGCCAATTTCTGAGGTAAATGTGTTGTCGCATTCAGGACAGTTTAGGAGAGAGTCCCCAACCGCTGATGGTGGTGGTGGTGGTAGTGAAGGCGAAGGCGGTGGTATTAGCGGTAGTG
>WEDG01003114.1:0-124735 GCA_017591395.1 Schistocephalus solidus
AGGGAAGAAATAATAAACCAAAGCAGACCTTATAAACACAACTAGTAGTTAGCTACGTATATTAGCCCAAGGGGGTACATAACCTACCGTTATCGGTTGGGGAATATGATTTATAAGGAGGGAACTTACATGTGGGCGATCGCACTGCGAATATTTTGACAACAGGTTAACTATGCGGGTAGAGGGCCGAAGTAGACATTGACCTTGTACCAAGGCCTTCAGCGTGCAAAGAATTGATCACCGCGTGCGCTTGAATTTCACCTCGACCAGGATTAAGATAGGTTTTTATTATTGCCTTGTGTAGATATCTGAAACTTTATAGAGTTGAGGATAACACAAGTACACCGATACAGAACTGTTTAGGGCTTCTTTTGCCCGCAGTAAGTCCATCAAAACCTTGACCACCGTCTGTGATCAAAGAAACCAATATGTCGGTGGATACGGTACAGATGGTAGAACATTACAGACTAATACCAGGGAGACTAGAAGGGCTGTTTCTGGCTTATTAACCGTCATTAACCAGCCATACACAAACTAAGGTGTTGTGATACCGGATCATCGAACCCCGAAATGGCCATTCCAATCTCCTTGATCTTTATCGGTAAGGTTCTACTACCCACAATACTAACCGTTGCGTGGCTGCTGGCTCGGATCGACAGTGAGTGTTGGTTAACCATATAAAAAACTCACCAGCACTAGTTGCTTTTATCACATCGTTATAATGAAACCTTATTTATTGAAAAATGAAAAGTAAATTAAAAGACATTATTAAGAAATAAAGTGAAGCAATCAGTGAATTAAATGCAGTCTTTTAAATGATAATACATATCAAAAAGTTGAAGTAATCAACCCAAAATGAAAAGACGGAAATTTATAAATCGCATGTTTATATTGGTATGTTATGCATTCAAGGCGATTACCACAACTATGCCTTGCATTTTTGAGAGATAGAGTGATGGACAACAATGGCAAATATGAACAAACCATGCGAATCTTTGCATGTATCTTCCTGTTCACAAAGCTTTGCGTTTCATGACGAGATAATTGGACCTTCATTGACCGCCACCTTTAGGCCATTCACTTTTCAGCGGAAGGGAGTAATAAATTTTGATTGTTTACTGTGGGCCAGATCGAGCGATCCGTTTTAAGAATGCTTCCTGGCTCGTATAATCAGGGTTTGCTGCTCCCAGAGGCAACCACTTTCCTTAAGTATCCAGAATCCAATCACTTTAATAGTCTTCATTTATGTTAAGGTATTTTCTACTAGACATATTTATCTCCTGTTTAACCCCACCACCAGCTAGTATGGCTTCAATTTTGTGTATGGCTATTTTTTATTGATAATTTGATTTAATCACTATTTTTAAGCTTTGTGGCTTTAGGGTCCTCTGGATGGTAGAAACCACTCTTCTTAAAAGTTGTTTGGAATTGATTTAAAGTTCCTCCAACCTTCAAATAATATGCCTGACAAAACCGATTTTAAAAACGGACTTCTAAATGCTATCGAATTTTTTTCCATGGTGGAATATGGAAGCTCAGACAAAACGGCAGTCACTTAAATAGCAAAGGATCAAAAGTAATTTTAAGCCACAGTAACTTACGTTCCCAAAAGACTGGAGAGTTCTACATTAGGCTTAATTTGTTGGGCATAACAAGGACTTTTTGGCTCTTTGAGGAAAACAACTTATAGCTTAGGTTCCTTCTTTGATTCACCGTTATAAGGCCTGATTCCAGTTCCGGGAATCTAATGCATAGAAGACAATCGAGTATTCTATGTTTTTTTCCTCGAATATTTGTTATCATCCTGCTAAGCTCTGCAAGTTATTACTTACGAACAAATAAGATGAAGAAAGACCAGGAAGGCATCTTAGGCTGACATAAATCCGTTGCCAGAAGAAACATTCGTTTCAACTAGTCCCAGGTTCTGGTTGAATTAAAGGAAAGAGGTCAATATAGTCTTAACTCAGCAGATGCATCTAGGCGTCCATTATTTGAGACAGTTGAATCTCCTCTGTAGCAATTTGACACTGTTCACTCACGTGCGTTATTGATTATGAGAAGATTCGCACTGTTTGACGGGGCAAACGCAACGGGAGACCGATTTACCGGCGGGTTGGTGAATTTCTTGTCAGAGGTCAGGCTTTTGACCTTTTACGCCACCTACATGCTACCATTATATGCGTGAAGGCAAAGGCCTGCCTAGAGAGAGGGATGAGAGACGCAGTGGCGCGTTACCCCTTCATACAACACATATGTGCCCCCGTGATCGGTAATTCGATAACCTTGCTTTCTGAAATATGTGCCAGAAAGGTAATTATGTCAGCAATCCTAATTGAAGACTACTAGACTTTATCAAATGTGCCTCAGATCCGCATGGATATTTTGCACAGCATATCTTTTATTCCAGGAGTAACATCGATATCTGTAGCTTTTAATAAATTAAATGGAGAATGCTAAAACCCTGCTAGTTCTCCTCTCCATCCTCAGAGCCCCCGTTTAAGAATTATAGAGCTTATCCGTCCCTGCCTAACTAGGCCGCTGGAGTACATTTTATCTTCTAAAAGAACGTCAAGCATGAGGCCTGATGAGCGGAGCCAGTTGGTTGCTCAGATTCCTAGTAGTTGAATTACCTGATAATCTTCAACTTCCGTGTGAGACTGAATTCGTCATTTTATCATCGTCCGAAGAGAAACCGAAACAAGCAATCCACCAGTATTTATACTAACCCCTTGGGATCAAAGATGTACGGTACGGGGTTCGAAAAATTGGACTGATGCACTTATCTCCATTCACCCTTTCGGCAATAGGATACAAGTTAGTGGTGGTTTAAACTGAACGTTCTTAGTTCTTGTGTGAGCTCATCTTTTGCTGGGTTAGAGATAATCAATTCATTAGCGTCGGCTTGAGCCATTGGTATAGCACAAACCCAAAGCGAGAGATTTTCGATGACGGAAGACAAATCACCGTATGAAGTCTGTGATCCTTAATGAACCCCGTGATTAGTAATAGTACAAGGATACACAAAATTCATGTCACGTGGATGGGTAATATGACCTCGTTCAGGTTTGTTTTTTATGCCCCCGTAGCAGTAGGTAGAAGAAAGAGTCTAAATTACTAGGAATAAATCGGACGAGATTCCAATTTGAAACCAGCGATGTTGATGCTTTACAGATAGAGCAACGACCGACTGAAAGCTGATCTCGATTGAAAGGCTGGTTTAGTTGAATAACGTTGCCTGGACCTGTGACGGGACTTAGTTTATAAAAATGACGCCAGTCAGAATTGCGCATGTCTTGTAGCTTTGATCCGTCCACTTAATTGCCGTAATGTACCCGACACTCATTTCGATTGACTCATAAGATCGATAAAATTGAGGATACTACAGTTATAAAATCTACTGGTGGTTTATTGTATTAATCCCCATTAATTCTATCGTAAAAACCGGTATTTTTGGGTTCCCCGGTATTTGTAAAATGCTTGCTCTTAATTAATTAGACACCCGAGGACGAGAGTTTATAGATATAAAGCAGAAGGGATAATTCGCAATAATAATCATTTGTATTTTTCCTTGCTGGTGTCAGGCTGTGGACAGCACCATGCCTATGAAAGGTAACTCAACTGCCACTACCCCAGCAAAGGTATTTTGTCCACCGCCCCGGCCACCAGTCTCCTCGACCGTTCTCAAAACACCCAGTTCGCCTGTTGTGAGCAGCGGAAATCTCAGAGGACGCTCAAATTCATTCAAGCAGAAAGCCTCGCCAAAACCCACTGCTACGGCGGCGACAACTGTAGAGCGAGAGAAGCCGATTGAGAAGGTCAACTCACCACGACTGGACCGACTGAACGGTTCCCTTCGTCGCACCTCCTCCCGCAACAGTTTAAGTGGCAGTCTGACTGCAGTCAAGTCGGCCACTTGTGATCTAGACTCCCAGACAGGCGCTGCCTATGTATCACCAGCTCTCTACCAGAAGTGGCCCAGTGGACCGGATATACACAGCACAGCCACAGATGGACCTGAATTGACACCTGTGGCCGCCAGGCCCATGCTGACCTTGCACTTCCCTCCACCACCTCCCGTGCCGGTATCCGCAGGAATAACCTCCGACTCTGCTGCGCCCCCCGTTGGAGTACTCAGGTCCACTGGCTGGAGTGGCAGCTGCACAAATATTCGTATGGGAACCCGGGCCATCCGCATGTCCCGAGAGAGGGACCTCTCTAGCCTGGGTACAGTCGTCAGCGCTGTTCCTGCTGTTAGCACTGCTGAGGTATGCAGAAAGCCCTTTTTCTCGTTTCGTCCCCTTCTCTCTTACCAGTTACTTCATTTGCTGTCTTAAACGTCTACTATATCCGCTTAGCCAACCGTGCCGGCTAACGAGAGCCCTGATAGAAACGAACAGGTGAATTCCACGAAGCAGTTCAGAAGGAGAAGTTGCAATCACTGGAAGCAGACGTTTATTGACCTGACGGTTCGGAGTATCTATCGAATCCAGCCTCAGAGACAATGGCAGATAAGTGTAATAGAGGCACAAGGTGAGCAGTAATTATAGCAGGTAGTAGCCACGCGATCACACGTGTACCACAATTAGCAGCTCTCGTGAGCATAGCTGGGGGTGTCGTAATTGATGCGATGCCAGCTTGGCCATCCGCGTCTGAGTGGTTAACGGCCGTGATTTTGTCATCCAATTTGGATGTGGGTGGCAATTCGGCTTACTATCATTGGAGGTGTTAATCACCCATGTCCTCCTCCGTGACTCATTCCCATGCTCAGGGGATGGCCTAACGCAAAATATTGTAACGGGAGTTTATTGAGCTTGTTAGGGAACTGTGGGCCCGAAATCCATGACTTGAGTAACTCGCGGCTCACGTGGATATCAACTTTACTACTACTACTACTACTACTACTACTACTACTACTACTACTACTACTACTACTACTACTACTACTACTACTACTGCTACTACTACTACTACTACTACTACTACTACTACTACTACTACTACTACTACTACTACTACTACTACTACTGCTACTACTACTACTGCTACTACTACTACTACTACTACTACTACTACTACTACTAATACTACTACTACTACTACTACTACTACTACTGCTTCTACTACTATTACTGCTTTTATTAATAATAATATAATTAATAATAATAATGATAATAAAAGAGCCCGATCTTGTTTCCCTTTAGGAGGACATTGTAGCTCCGTTAACTGACAGTACGGATTTTTTTCCTGTCCAGTAGAAGAAACAGCTGTCCGTTGTTGTTTGGTTCTAAAGGCAAAGATTAACAAAATTAACATGGTCTAATAATATGACTATAGTTTTTATAAGCACTGCCTGAAACTATTATTTTCGCATGAAATGATAATGAATATCCCTGCCTGTAAATGTCCCAAATAGTCTTTATTTAACTGGACTTTTTTATTCTCTTTGTTACTGTGCGATTGGCAGGCTGATATGCTGCAAATGAACCCAGTTCCAGTAATCCTCCAATGTACAGAAATGGTCAACCAGGCGTCCGTGGCGAAAGTACCAGCCATTTGCAGCACAAACGACTATGAGTACTCTCTTCAGGCCTGTCACAGTCCATTGTCTCTGCTAGTGGTTCTGACTTATCGCATGTTCCCGATGCCGCCTTAAGCCTGACCTGGCCGGAAGAGGGCAACGCAGCAGCTGGCACCGCCTACGTTAGAGAGAACCTCGGACCCACACTCTCAATGCGTTGGCCAGGAAGGCCCTCAGCAGCGGTTGAGGGTGAGACCACCGCCGTTGTTGACGCCTTTCACGTCTCCGATTCCACCTCAGCACCACAAAACCTCTGTCCACGGGAAGCGCCCATTGAAGCTGACTCCTTTGTTCCAGCCTCGGTACATCGACAACGGCGTGCCATCGTCTCCACGGACTCCGTCCTTGCCTCTGCCAACAATGGCCGACAGCAAGCAGCTGGATCCGAAGACGAGGCTTTGTTGGCGAAGGTCTACAACTTCCTCTTTGGTAGTGTTAATGCAAAGGAGTCTGTCTGGGGTCGGGACCCCGAAGTCAGGGCAACGGAAAGCGAGAATGTTTACCAGAACTACCAGAGAGATAGCCCTCATGGACAATTTGTGGACAGTGGCATGGAGAGCCTGGATTCGAACCATCTAGAGACACTCGAAAGCCGGTAAGAAGCTAATTCGCGTGTCTCAAACCGGGCTTATAGAGCTAATCTTCCCATAACTTGTGTCCTGCCAGCGCAGCTGACATATTTATTGGTCAACTTTCATGGTTAAGATAAGCACCAAAGGGTGCAAATATATTTTCGCCACTCAGCATGCCTGAACCTTTTTCACAATATTGTAAAACATTTCCCTCTTTTGATCTGACTATGAACAGTGCACTTGTGTTTCGTTGAATGCCAACGTTCCAAAATACTCTACGTGCCTTCAGTTTAATTTCCTTTTAAGACCGTTGGAACACTTAACACTTTCTCTTACATCGTTTCGTTAAGGAAAAAAAGGGAAATGTGTATGAAGGGGGATTTTCAATATGATGTGGAAATTAAGACAGTCTTGCTTCAGACATGTGTCACCAGCTCCGGGAATACGGGTGGGATACGAGAACAGCGTCGCCAGGAAATGGGAACGGGGGCTTTTGACGGAAAACAAATGCTTACCCATGTAAATTATAAACATTCTATTATTCGTCTCATCACATTAAAAGAATATTTACATTTTTTTCCGTAGAAGCAATACTTTAAATGGAGCCTAATTCACAGATAAAGTTTTCCTCCAAAGGCTGCGATTTCTTATGATTTTTATCGATTTTACAATGGAAACTAATCTGGCCACGCAAACTTACACAAAAGTAAACTGCAAGGTCAGTTTGCGCTGAAGTGAAATGAGTACTGTGCTTCCCAAGACAAGTTACTGAAATTAGCCGGATCCTAGTGAGACTTTCTGTGAAAAATTGTAAATTCAGTTCTCACTCAGTTAAAAGAAACAAGTGAAGATGATTTAAGCATGACCTGTAGGCGAAGGCTCCATTTAATTCTTCATGCACGCCATAGTTTTTGATATTTGACGGTATAACTTACACGGGGTCTTATGTATCTAAAGTTAACTAGACTGTACTATCCATGTCTTGGAATCGATTAAATAAAGAAATGAGAATTATCAAAGGTTGCATTCAGCTGTGTCAATTTTTGACCCCTGACGGCTGGAAATATTTGATTTTTCCAGGTTGCCACTTGATTTTATTCATATTGACTCTTGCCAGAAAGGAGGCAATTCGCGTGTTTGCTATCGAAGGTGAAATTATTTAAGCGTCATCATCGTCTAAACCTTCCATTATTTGCTCTTTCGAAAATATCGTCCAGAATTTGGTCCAGCTCCTTAGAGCAACAAAATTCTAAGTTCGCACCTGATTCTGTATGTAATTTTGTCATTGAATTGATCACCTATCGTTTTCATTAAAGTGATAAACAACAAGCATTGGCCGGAGAATGCCTTTCTAACAAAGAAAAAGGAGCTTGGAATAGCTCATTCTAGTTTAATTCTCGTCATCAGCGAATAACAACCCACTCTAGGCAGGTATATTATGTTTAAACTGCACTAAGTTGGTTGTTGGGAGGTTTTCAGTGGAATGTTCTCTTAATTGAGCTACAGGCATACCTACTATCCGGTGTGATCAGGAGAATTACAAGTCTCATGGGAATTACGTTACTTCATCCCAAACCAAACGAAATTACTGTGTAGCTTAGCTAATAGATTTGGTACATGTGATGTTACCAATCGATTCTGAGTTAAATTTAGGGCCAAACCTTGACTGACTTCAAAGGGAATAATTTGTGTACGGCCCAGACGGCAATAACATCTGCGTTTTTCAATTCAAGTTTTAAAAAAGCTTTATCTTAATTTTCATGCAAAAACAGTTAATTCCGGTGTTATGAAAACGCTGGGCTTGATTTTGAAGCGCTGAACACTGGAGGTTGATAAACAGACTCAGTACTCGAATTGGCAGACTATGTAGACTTCTCTTCCACTGGACGTCAACTCATAATTAAGAAGAAGACTTGCACGAATGCTTTTGTGTTAGAGACGCTTTTTCCGTTCCTTTATCAGTATCCACCGAACCCTCAGACTGAAGTCTTCTGTTAGTTTATATTTGCACTTTTACTCGTGATACATACACTCCGTGTTCGGGCCCTGTCAGTCTTAATTCAAATTTCTCATCTCTCAGCAAGCACATAATGAAGCCTGCTACCTTTAACTTCCTTGCTTTTTACAGTTTGCGCATAATGGAGGAACAGGTGCAACAAGGTCGGAATGAGATTGCACAGGCAACAGCCGCAAATAGTCACCTCCAGTTGCAGGGCCAGGAGACGGGCGTCAACGATTTGGTCAATCAAATTTGCCTGTTGCGTCTGATGCGGCAAAGGGACGCAGTTGGTCACTCCTCATCCTCCTCCTCCTCTGCCAACCTTGGATTCTCCAACCAGAATGGTCGAGATGTCCTCCCACCCCCAGTGTCAGCCTCCACTTTTGAGCCAACTCGTGATGCACCAATACCCGACCCACTGACCGCTTGTTGTACCAAGAACGGCGAAACCCCTCCTGCCCCCTATTGGACCAACTCTCCCCTCTTCGATACGCATACTGGGCTGCCTCAACCACTGAGTGACCTCATGGAGACCGAGGGTGGTCGAGGGCCTCGAAACCAGCAAAATCAGGACCGTCAACGGCGATTTTAATTCCATCGACTGTTAAGCGCTTGGCCTGCGTTCCCCCACTCCCAACCCTCTTGCCATCACAAACCTTTTCGCCCACCTAGCCACCCCCTCCCGCCTCTCATTTGACAGTTAGATGAGAAGGCATTTGTAAAGATAATGTTGCCGGCTTCCTTCCACACTTGCATACAGAGTCATACCCGCCCTACAGTTCATAGGGTGAAATACTATCCTTCTCTCTGACTTCTAAAAAACTGATAGATTTTAGTGATTTTGTCATTTAGGTTGGTGATTCCGGGGGGTGGATAGAAGTTGTGAAATGGTTTTTCAGCACTATTGCTTTAAATGCTGATGAAGATTGTGGTGTGCACATTATGTGATATTTGAGGCCGGCCAATCATAAAGTGGTAGGTCAGCTAGTTAACGTTTGCAGATTCATAAGCAGCTAGACCCTACCCTCTTCCCTGCTTGTGATTTTTACCTTTTCTCCCTCTTTCGTGGTCTCGCATTTGAATCACTGTGGTATACGGTACTACCATATGTAGAAAGGATAATTTCATATGATTTAAAACACAAATGCCTTAAATAAACTACAAATTTTATAGATTCAGGCTTGTTTTACCCGATTTTATGGTTGTTTGATCAAAGGGCTCGTTGAACAGTGTTGCATCTGAGATCAAACTGCAGTAATTGCCTCATTTAGCTGCGTTCTTGGCAGAAGAGAGAAAGAATGACAAGGAACGACGTAATTTAGGACTACGGGAAGAAGGAAGAGGAGTTCTCTTTTAGTCCGGAATCCTATTACCATTTTCACCACTGGCGTAGCGGAAGGTTCTTGGCTTTTGTTATATTGTTCTCATCAGTTTCAAGCTAGGCCCATCGACTGTTGGCCGTTTGGCCGGCGTTCCGCGATCCACAACCCTCTTTCCATCAAACATAGCTACGGGGTCAGTATGGCCTATTGTTGATAGGTTAACTTGCAGGCCGTAGGACAGAAAGACTGCGACGGAACGACTACACTATTTACACGAACCCATAAAAAGTAAGCAAAATAAGTACTCCAATCAACGATTTGCGTAGCGGTTGTGAAGTACATTCGAACAGTTTTATGAACTTTAAAAGAATAGAAAACACCCGCAGCAAAAGACAGCATAAGACACCTAGGTCTCGTTTTTAATAAAGTAGGAGAGTGAATTAATATCACGAAATGGTAAGAGGGAAAGGTTGAGCATCTACGTATAACCAGAGTTCAAGATCAGTTTGTGACTTGAGGGTAGAAATCAGTAAATTTTATTGAAACGAGATGCAAATGAAGATAAGAAGAGGAGGAAGAAGATAGAATAAAACATAGCTATTAGCTTAACGAGAAATAGTAGGAAGGAATGAAAAGGGCTACTAAAATGGGGACAGTCTCAAACTAGAAATAAAGAAGATGGATCTTGGACAGCTGAATAAAATATGGTTTTTCTACAGAGGATGCTGAATCTTGCTTAAAATATCATTTCGACATGGGGACTAAAGACAATGTAGTCGATAAATTTAACTCATGTTGTCGCTGGCTATCTGAGTTAACCAGGATGAAGCGAGCAGAGTTCACGATAGAGAATATTTAACTAATCTTAGTCGGGGATAGATATAATTAACAAACTAGGGAACAATCCAGTCGGAAGAGACGGAGACTGACGTTACCTGAAGGCAGCATTTGTTTGCAGTAGGAAATCAATCAGACATGCACATGCGTACTCATAAGTATTCTTATCCTTCTTTATAATAACAGACTTAAATACCGACTGCATCGCAGTTACCAGGCCTGACTTGTAAAGAGAATTATAGAAGTACCAAATGAAGGCAAATGGAATGCTAGGGCCTAAGGCAACAGTTCCAGTAAGCTGCAAAAGAGGTAAAAATTGGAAAAGCTGGCCAAAGGAAAAAAAATTTCAAATGATCTAGTTCAAGAGAAATAGTTAACGAGAACTGAAATTAAAAAAAAACTGGAGTATCCGCCTGTAAGCACAAAAGGAAGACCAGTGGACCCATCAGTGGGCTGTCAGACAATCGATAAAACACGTCTCGAGCTTTTTCCTGAACTGTCTGTACAGGAAAATGTGAAACAAATCCAAACTTCTGGAAGTTCTGGACTCGGAGTGATTCTGTAATCGGGCCAAGTATGAAGCAATCTGGATCCGCTGCACGTTGCGGAAGCAATAAAACAGAGATGACAGGAGAGATCATTTGACCCAGCCTCTGTTGAAATGCGAATTTTTCAGAGATGCCTATCCACTAAGCCAGGAAAAGTGTGCAAAAGGCACTTGGTGTTAAAAAATGATAAAAACATCACTTGACTCACCATTAGAGTATGTTAGATTTTCAGCTAAACCAAATAAACATAAGCATGAGCAACTGTTGTATGCAGGCCAGCTTAAATCTAAGCTGAAAGACATGCGAAGAAGCAACGTGGCTCCTAAGCAAGGCATTTAATGTAAAAATTCCATTCTATATTAGGTTGCTATCCCACTGCGCATTGTCACATAGTTTCATTTTTGTGAAATTTCTATTCCTCGCCTTAGGAGTTTGACCTACAGCGAATAAATTGCATCGAGTGTAAACCGAACAGTTTCTCGTGGAAAACGCAGGCTAACCGTTGTGTTAGTGAGCACACAACGTTCGCTATCCGGGACCAACTTGTCCTATTGTGCTTTGGAACGCGATCTGGAGCCCCGTTTTTCGGATACTCTTCCTATGCACTTATTACTTCTTGCTACGCAATTGCCTACGGAGTCCTAGATGAATCCTCAAAGCAAACTGGGACAATTAAACCCTATAAAAGGAGCGTCCTCTGCCGTACTGTCAATCCCAACCGACAGGACACCGAACCCATGCATAAATGGTTTAAAGCCTTCGACATGTAGCCAAAAGAACAGATGTTCGAGCCTCAGGTGTTCCCAGACCTGGGGTTTGATAAGGCTGGCTGACGATGGCTAATAAACCAGATATGGTCATGCAAGTCTTCCTCATTTTTATCAGTAATCCCGCTCACAAAAATTGTGCCTAACTTGTTCCAAGGTAGACAGCAATTAGGATTAGACAGATTAAGGATAGCGGAGTCAGCATATAAAGAACTGAGGTAGATAAATAGGTTATAAAATAAATGTACAAAGGTATAGAGTAATTGACGATAATATGAACATGAGAAGCAGCCAACAGTTTACTGATGCATACAAAATATTTAAATTCGAAAGATTAAGGTGCCCAAACTGGCAGGATCTAAAAGGCAACGCAAATAATAAAATAGTTACAAGATAATGAAACAAGCATAGATAACAGTAAAAAAACTACGTGGCTAACGGTGAAATTGCAGTTTGTAGGCAGATATGCACAACATCACAGAGCATGCCTCAAAAGTTTATTGTAAACAGGACTGGCTCATTGCAGTTATTAAGTCTGTGAAGTCTTAGGCGTTAATGTCACATACAGTCAGTACAATACATACAATCATGCAATTTAGCCAACATTTTAAATTGCGATCTAGATCAGGAAGGATTACCTAATTAGCATTGTTATATTTGTTACCTAAGATATTCCCGATACAACAGGATGCCGGAGTTCTAACGAGCGTCTTTTGGGCCTCCTGAAAATACTGCACTCGATCAGAAATGCATACTTAAGTAGCGTGCAATTTTCAAAGAATTTTGGATGCTCTCCAAAATTCAAATATATTTTATAGAAAGCACGTAAAAATGTTCTTTTGTACATATTGAAGGATAGATCACGTCTTTTTCAAACTTTTCGCTCCGAGAAAGGCTATCATATGTTCTAAACATTTCTTATTTTGAATTTTAAAAAGACTGCACAATATCCATTGAAATTGCATCGTGTCTGTTCATTTACTAATACCAGCCAGTAAGTACACGAGAAAGTCCACCTCTTTTGCAAAATTGCATGTGCACGATGTTATCTCCTTAATTACATAAGAAAATGTATGTTATTCTTGTATTCCTTCTAGGAATTGTATATAGCTTTAGATCAAAATCTCTAAACGAAAATGCAATGGCAGATCGCGCCTAAACTTTTTCATAGATTATAACATTTTTAAAACCTAAGTTGATCGTCTTTTAAATATAAAGTTTGGAGAATGAATGATAAGCTATTAAATTAGTAAAAGAAAGAATATTTTTGCTTGCATGTTATAAAAATATATTTGAAGTTGTAAGAGCACCGAATATCCGTATAAAAAATGCCCTTTACTTTCCAAATGCCCAAAAGACATTTGTTCAAAAGCCAGCCGGAAATGTTTGGGACTATGCTTCAAGATAGTAAATCTTATAACTCAATTTATGTAACCATTCCTTATCATATGCGCATTTTAAAAATTTGGTTAACATTCCGTGAGATCAGCCACTGACTGTACCTCTGTTCGTGACGGAGACAGCAGCAAATCTGTACCTGCTGCCATCTTCAAAACGTGGTAAGTCATCCCAATTCTTTCTGTCTACCGCTGATAAACATTTCGGTATAGGTATTTTGTTTTGCCTTTTATTTCTGTGCTCAAAGGATAAGCGTAATATAGGTCACACAGATTGTCGTTAATTTAGAGTTAAAAAGATTTCCGTTATGAGGTGTCGCACAAACGTTGCTTCGCACGGCATTTCCAGTTTGTGACGAGGTCGGGGACACCCCTCTCATCAATTTTTGATCAACGAAATGAGAATGAACTCTTAGCGATTACTGTACTTAGGAGTGATTTGGCTGTTATAGCTGCTCTTTGGATTGCAGGTAACATTAACTCGCTTGACCAGAGCCCTTGGTGCGATCTTGTGGCCACGATGTCGCTCAACATCCTGTCATGGTAAAGTTTTTATCCTTCCCTGCGAGTGTTCTCAGAGGTACTGCACTTGCTAACTGACCGACTGAAATGCCAATAAATTCATGCAGGTGGAAGACTACTGTAGGTTTTACGTCTCGCACTGGAACAAGACACATAGTTACAAGACCCTCGAGCTTACCCTCATAAAAATATCAAAGCAACCAGTTTCATCTTCCCAGCCACTCTTAACTACAACGTAAAACTGCCAGAACATACACTTTTCTCCCCTCTGTGCACTGTTTCCTAAGACAGCAAATTAGGGTTCCAGACAAAGTAATTCATTCATTTTGGCATCCTCTGTCTCCTTCTACTAGATTGAATTTAGTCCGGTTACTATGGTGCCTAAGGCATACCAGTTACCTTAACCGATATAACTGCATTCTCAATGCTGTGCGTAAACGTAAAAGCCTACAACAGTGCTTTTTTACGAATTTTACCAGTACTCGTATTATATCTGTCTTCAATGTTGCGTTTTTTTGTTGACTTTCACCTAGCGCCTTGTATGTTTGGGAAATATTACTGATGTTCAAGGATGCTAAACCCTCGAAACAGGTTACCAATTTTTCCGAAGGCGTAGGATCGGGTTCTCAGCTAGGATTTGGTTTTATGAAAGGCGAGCTGTACCCAAACGTTCTGTAGTGTTCCAGCAGCGGATAAAACGGATTTTTGGGCTCTACGTTTTGGCAATTTCGTTCCTGCTGACCTATAAGCACCCATTGAGCCGCCCAACCTGATGATACTTCAACTGTCGCAATCGACGAGTGGATACTGCTGCTACTTATACGTGAATTAGTTTATAGCGACACAGACAGGTGATGCATTTATCTTGCTCTCTCTCTCTCCGCCAATTTTCACTATATTCCGCGTGGTAAAACGGCCTCGAAATGAACGGGAAGGACACAGTTACTAATAGAAATAAACTCACCGTCTACGCGTGCCACACACAACGTATATCATTCAGGACATTTCGGACCCAACTTCATTGATAATGCTGTAGAAATAATCTCAGGAGAAGGTATTTTCGTTTCGTTCTCCTTCCGAAAGAGCCTCGACATACCTCAATATTTGGCAAACTTCCAAAATATTACTGCTAATTCTTCTTAGTAAATATAAGTATATACTGTTTTACTATAGTAAGGAAGGTCCAGAATCATCATGAATGATATCTTTATATCTATTTTACCCTCCTTTAAGTGCTATGAGCCGTTCAATCCTGGCAGCTGACTAGAGAATTATCTAACCGCAGTGGCTGGTGTGGCACAGAGTGTTCGTCCATAGCATGCCACACCGGTACATAAGCAAGCATGACATTTGCGCAGCGACGTTGGAAAAAAACGAATTGGGACTTTTGTGCAAAAGAAAAAATGGCTCTTCACACGCTAGGACGGTCCACCTAGTGCCTGCAGGAGTGAAAAGAGCATGAGGTTTATTTATGGGCAATATTCTGACGAGTGTTATCACGCGTGTGCATACTGGTAAATGAAGCAATGCCCTGACCGGACGTACGATGTAGAGTAAACAACGAAGGCTTGAGTGACCATTTTTGGTCGGAGGTCCAGTAACCAATCCTTCATTTGCACTACGATAGATTCATAGGTGGACGACCACATCTATATATGACTGAATGCAAAGGTTCAAGCCCCAGGAAATAAGGTGAGCAAAGAGGAATTCGGTTCTAGTACAGGAAAAATTTGTTTATTACTCTGAACTTTCAAACGTCTGCAGGAGCCCATCCTCAAACTCAGGAGTAGTAACGAAATGACCGACACACATAAGGGCAAAAACCAATCAACGGTTACTAACGCAAGTCTGGAGGTGGCTGCGTAGGGTTCTTTACGCCGGTACCAAATCGATGCATCGATCAATTGAATTCCCATCTGTTGACCGGGATTCGATCAATTCTCGGTTCGTCTTGGTTCTGGCCTGCGTGATTATCTTGACAGCTGTGAAGTTGGTGTCCTGGCAAGTTTCGTAGATGTGGGCAGCAACTTGCGATACTTTGTCGCCCCATCGCACAGCCAACTTATGTTCATGTGCGGATGATTCTAGCATGCGCTCAGTCTTGCCTTCGTAGTTACGATGACAGGTTAGGCCATGATGCGATACACTACCCCGAGATTGCATTTAGGGATTTAGTCGGTTTTTGATTTTCATGACTCTGCTGCGTATGGTAACTTTGGGCATGTGTGCAATTCCAACATCAAATCCGGCAGAAATGCGCTCAGCCGCTCCCGAGCCGACTTTAATATCTGACAGAGCTTGTTATATTGTCGGTTGTGTTTTGGCTTGGATCCTTCGAAGCCGAATGCGTAGATAACGGCTTACAAATGCATTCGTATACCCATTCAGCAAAAATTGGTCTGGGAAATGTCGGGCCTTGCGTACATTTTCCTCCGACTTGCTTCAATGAGTCTAAATCCGTTTGAAGACCGTTCTCACAAAGCTTTGTTTTTGAGCCACCGGATGGGTGCTGTGAAAGCTGAGGAGCTGTGTGGTGTTCTTTGGCTTCCTGTAAACCGTCGTCTCAATTTCACCATTGATATTTCTTTGGACGAGGATATCCAGGAAAGGTGGCTGCTGTTCTTGTAAGTCTTCCCTTCTGAATTTCATATCAGGGAATATTCCAACGAGTAAGTTATGGAAGTTTTGCAGCGGGTTATTCTAGACGATAACTAACGTGTCGTCAACGTAAGGGCGCCAAAAAACAGGCTCAATTTGGGTGACAACAGTGTTTTCAAGCTCCTGTAGTACCAGTTCTCCCATTAAATTGAAGATCGGAGAGCCCATTGAAGCTCCTTTTATCTTTTTATAGGATTTTCCAGCAGAAAAAGAAGTAAGTTTATGGGGAAAAATTGAACAGCCTCATGAGATGTTTAATTTTGAGTGGCCTGCGAGTCTTTTCGTATGCCTCTTCAAGTCCCATTCGTCAGGCTTCGCTCGCCAATTCCAGTGGGATTTATGGAAATAACGAAGTCACATCGAAAGAGAACAAGCTTTCATCCGATTTAATCGTCCGATCTTAAAGATCTACGAGGGATTGAAAGGATAACGGAACTGAGACAGTCAAGTGGCCATGGAGGAACTTCAATTTGAAATACATTCACTAAGCCATGTCATAAGTAGGGCTGCCTTTTAGAGCAACGATTGGTCACAGTGAAAAATTTGGCTAATGGTTTTTTGGCAGACCTGATCGGTGTCAGTTACTTTCATTTGGACCCACTCATTCTTTGTGATCACATTCTTCCATCAATATTCTCTAAGCAATTCGGTCAGTCGGTCTGCTACTACTTTAGCTTAGGAGTGTAGTGCTGGTCTGTAAAATTCTCTGCAATCAAGAAGGGCCGTAGCTTTCTTGTTATAGTCTTCTCAGTTCTTCACGACAGGCAATCATCGCTTATCAGCTGGCAGAATGACAATTTTGTCACCTCCCCTAAATTTATTCAAAGCTTTTGACTGACTCTGCGGAATACATCGGGTTGGTTTGTGTGCCATCAGCAAGGAGGTTAATCGTTGTCGGACGGAATGTTTTTGGTCGTCAGTTGTTTCAGTTCTCACTACCATAGCTTCCAGGGCTGCGATGAATTCGACCGGGTCGTAATCAGCGGTGTTAAACCAGACTTTATGTCGTAGCACTCGTAGTTTCTGCTCTGGTAGCTGTTTAGACAAACGGTTGTGCACTATGACTAAGCTAACAGTGTCTGCTGAGTTTAAATTTTCCAGTATCCGTTCCAAATCCACCCTTTTTTGGATTGGCTATGATGTACTACGGCGGATATTGTCTTCCCAAGAACGTCAGTGATTGATACTCCGAGGATGTAGACACACTCTTTTATGCCCTCCTCAATCCTAACCTTGCCTTTTTGTAGACGTTGGTGGCAGTCCTCGATCAGAACTCTCATCATCTGCTTGATAACTCGTCTCAAAACTTCTCTGCCCATAACCGTGTTAACAGGAGCCTTATATCTTTGCCATCTATCAGCTTTTCCTAGAGGCATTCAGGAAGAAAGCGAAGCTGTTCGTATGTTGCGGCCACTCATGTGGAGAATAGCTCCTAGCTGCCAGCTGTTCAAAGAGCGTCACTCCCGAATTGTTCCAGTGTGAATGTGAAGGTTCGAGGCACACTGCTCATTACGCCAGCGCCAAATCTCAATCGACTGAAGTGTTCTGTTACTATGTGGAAAAGTTTCCATTATGTCTGCGTTAAGGAAGATATTGCTGCTATAGATCAAGAAGGATCCGTTACAGGAAGAATGTGTTAAGCAAGCCCCGGGTGGTTTACCGAATTGGCTATCCAACATTGACGTTTCCATGAACCTTGTGCCGTCAATTTGATGACTGAATTTAACCCTACCTGCTATGGTCTGCGAACAATAATCTTCATTACTAATTTGATGGACACACAAACTGCTAATTTACGATGAAAAGCTCACTTTTCTGATGTCCGAAGTACCAGTTCGATTGTCACGAATGACGACAACGACCGTCGAGTATCAAACAGCATGAGCTTAGGGCCGGTGGTTTGTGCGTGGATTAGTTTGTAATAAGGCGGACTTGCACAGCTTCTACTACACTCTCTATCTCTCTCTCCTCTTACCCACATATCTCCGATGTCAAGGCAGTTTAAAAATTAACGTAAAGAAGCACGGTCACAGTGGCTGATGAAGCTAGATATCGCATCCACGCGTGCCACACACGACGTTGTCCTCAATATATGTACCAGGTTTTCCAGAGGGTGGCTCAGATATTATATGAGAGAGAGGGCCGTAAAGGTCACATCGAGAAGAAGCCTCTCCAGCCTGACTCGCACTCCTCCGGTCACATGACAACACTCCCCAAGGTCCAAATTACAGAGGAGCCTATAGTCCTAGGCGCTATGGCTGCTGGCGACTCTCTATGATGAGCCCCGTAACCAATCGATGAGCGTTTACCTACTATTTGAAATATTTCCGATTGAAACTGCCAAGATTATGAGCTTGGGCGCAGTTGGTTTAGGCGTTTGACTTCTAATCAACAGGTCATAAGTTTGAGCTTCGGGTGCCGCAACGCCTGGGGTTGGATATTATTGGCGGATGACGGCTAATACGCCAAAAATTACTATTCCAGTTTCCCTTGTCTTTTTTCAGCATTGGCATTCTACCAAGTTACCCTGTCCATGGGCAACCTTCCAATCCATAACTTTTAATGCGGCATTACAGATTCAACTGTGTAAGAGTTATGTAAGCATTGGATGCTCTGATTTGTCATGGAGATGGAGTACCCACTTTCAGCCTGATTCTTTCTTCAATTTCTCATACTGTCGTGCTACAAGGTGGACATTGCTGCTCTCAGTGAGACTCGATTCTCTGATCAGGGTTAGCTGGAGGAGGCGGGTGCCGGCTACAACGTCTTCTGGAGCGGCTGGCCAAAGGCAGAGCGACGCGACACTGGTGTTGCCTTTGCCATCCGGAACGACATCGTGTGACGTGTGCCCTGTCTGCCGCAGGGTATCAATGATCGCCTGATGAGCCTCCGCCTGCCTCGTCAGGGAGACCAGTTCGGCACAATCATCAGCGCCTACGCTACCCTAATGACAAGGTCTGATGCGGCAAACGACAAATTCTACGAGGACCTGCACAAACTACTGGCGAATGTGCCGAAGGTGGACAATTTTATTTTCCTCTGTGATTTCAACGCCCGCGTCGGGACGGACCAAGTTTCTTGGAAGGCTTCCAATCTGATGCTTACACCAGACCACGCCGTCGGCCCAGTGTATGTGTTATGTGGGGCGAGTGGTTGACCAGTGGACTGGGAGTCAGACGGCGATGGCTGCTCCATATCCTCTGAGTTATTATATCCTGGTGTGTGCGTTTATGGGGGCCAGGACGTGCTGTGGCGCGCGAAGACGGGTACGACAACCCATCAGCCAATGCGCTCACTCCCACATCAGACAACTGACTGGCTCGGATGGTGGTCTGATTGTGGGGTGGGGGAGAGAGTGAGCTCAAAAGCTCAGCGCATTTTCCTCACTATAAACAATCTGACGCGCTTGAAACTATCATGGTGGGCTAAAAGTCGTGGCTTGGAAGGTTGCCAACTGACGGGATAACTCGGACCGCATGGTCAGTCTAATGTGTGTTTTGTGTGTAGTGGCCGACTGGCGGACTGAGAGTCAGGCTGCAATGGCTCCCTCTTAATGTTGCCTTTATGGCACTCCCACTCTGTGGGATCCAAACCAGGTATGGTGGTACGCCCAGGGGCGGCTCTGGCCTCGCCAGCCACATGCGCCCTCTCCCATCTCCGGTTATCTTGACTCTGTTATGACACCGGGCTCAGGTTTGGGAGGAGGAGAGAGTGCGTTAGATGCAGCGCAAGTCTAATATCACTTTAAACTAAATCACGCACAAAACACCATCTCTGCACCACCCCTCTGTGGAGCATACGGTGGACCTCGTCGTAATCGATGGTCAAAATTTCGTGCTTCGAAATTTAAGAAATAAAACCAATCTTTCTCCTCACAAATAGCAAACCTATTGATATCAAGTGGTTTGTTGTTTATCGAACAGAAAACTGACATATTGAAAAATTTGCAGGCTAAGTTAACGTTTCACTCTATCATTGTCAAGTTGTATTTAGTGCTACAGTAAGGGCTCGATCTCATTAACGTTAGCTGAAATTCTGGAACGCGTTTACGCTAAGGAACCCTTACTTATGTAAGGTCTAAGTATCAACTACCATCCATTATATTCCAAGATATTTCAGACACGTCAGGATACCGGCTTTTGAATGCGCGCCTTTTAGGCTTCCTAGAAAAACTGCACCTTTTAAATAAATGAATATTTAAGTGTGAATCTTTTCTTATGTTTTTCAATTCCGTTATAAGATATATTGTTAAAGATATTTTGTTAGAATTTTTGAGCAAAAAGTGCCTTAAGCAAACTCATTTCACAGCAAATCCCGTATTCATCCTATTTTATACTCAAATCAAGGTTAATTTTTGGCTTAAATGTTCTCTCATCCCCGAATACGCTTTGGGCCAATCGGCTGTAAATTTTTCGTTCAGAGCTTCCCGTCTACAAACTCTATGATTTTCAGACAAGGATGACCTTATATTCCTTTAGGCCATTAAAAATAAAAATTACTGTTTTAATTTACATTTGGAAGGTATGTGGAGCATGCTATCCGATTCATGAGAGATAGTATTAAACGTAATTTAAGAGGTCATTTGACTGGACATTGCACAGTCTTAAAATTTTAACCAAAGGACATAGTCGAAAGTAAAATGGCAACGATAATTAATCGAAAAAATGCTTATAATTTACGCAGTCATTTATTGTAGTAAGTTTTTGTTGCGAACGGCCGAGGACAAGTTTATTCAAAAGTTAGCATCCTGGGGTGCCCAAAATACTCGGGAATTTCGCCACAAGATGATGGCTATCGCTAACCCCCTATACGTGATGTTGGTAAGGAGGACGTTTTTGCCGCCTAATCAGGATACGGGAATACAAACCGCCCGCAATGCATGCAATTCCGAGGAACTGGGGTCTAGGATTAAGATGAGAGTTAGGGATAAACTGAGGGATAAGTTTTAAGATTAGAGTAAAGGTCAGATTTTGGGGTTCGAGTTAACTCTGGGGTTTAGGTTTAGGGTGAGCCTAAGATTAAGATTAAGGCTGTTTTTTAGTTTTATGCTAGGGTTAGTTTTAGAGTTAAGCCACGTGAATTTTCGCCCTTCCAGAAATTTATTGCGAGTCTATCTGTGTTAAGTGGTCAGGGCGTTCCTTTTTCCATGTATTGATTAGGCGGCCATACAAGTCATTCTTACCGTAATGTCTCCTATTCGCAAACACAATTCAGACATTCGGTTAAATTTGTATGAGATAGGTCACTCAATGTATTTTGCTTTATGAATGCAGTGAAACGTCAAAAACACTAGGAAGGCTCAGACGCGTACCCAAAACAGCCCACCAGACATTTCAACCGGGTGTTACTCCCTTAAATATTGGACTGGTTTAGCTTTCGAGATGGAAAACCTTGCAGTTCGGTTGATAAGAGTTATTTTTATAACCCCCGAAACGGGTTATGAGAACAGGAACCACCCGCAATAGAGGTGGCTTTGCGCCAAGTTTCGGGAAAATTTGAACGAGATGTATGTTTAGGGAGTATGTTTAAAATTAAGGTTTGAATGTTTCTCAACTGCAAGGTTAGAGTTTCAAGGTAGGGTTAGAATTAAGATTAAAGCTTTATGTGAAGGCTAGCATTAAGTTCAGACCAGAGATATATTTACTCTTCCCGGAATTATGCGCAGAGCCTCCCTTATTACTTGGCTGGGGCTTTCCTTGTCCCATGCTCTGGTTATGGTGTCATCTAAATACACTTTGCCATTCGATTAAATGCGGCAGTGACGCATCCAAAGTCAACCCCATGCAGAAAAGACCTGAGATGTAAACGTGGATCGGTCGGTTAAGAACCAATTGATGGGATATGAAAATATACACCCCCGTAATACGGGTAAATTTGCCTTAACCTGCACGGGGATTAGGGTTAAGGCTAAGGTTGGGCTTCTTAGTATGGTTAGGGGAACACATGTTAACTGTATTATGGGAACTCCCTGTTTCCGTGTCTTGACGAGCATTGAACCCAAACTTTCTACCAATTGCGCTGACTAGTTTGCATTCAATTGGCCAGAGAAGTGCTCCGGGCTACACATGAATGGAGCTTTTTTGTATAACACCATAGAAGACGCTTCATTTTGCCATGGGCTGCAATTTTGGAGCCCTTGATGAAGATCGCATAGGGAAGGGCAACAATCAACGACCCATATTGGAAGGCACATTTTGACCTTTTCACCCTCCCTGTCAGGTCTCAAAGCCGTGGAAGGATGCATAGGTTGGTGCGATTTAAGTCCATTTTGGAAGCTGGAGAAACAGATATACCCTCTTCGGTGAGCATAGCTAGTTCTGATTCATGGAGGATGTCCTATGCAGCCACTCGTGACTACAGCAACTTTAATCCCTGTCAGTGTCATGTGACTGTGAATTGAGCAGATGACGCTGCGGGAAAAGAACGGAATAGCAAAAAACAAAGCCCGGACTGCTATTTCAGGTCATTTTGAGTGATAGAGGGAGAGTGAATGGAGCACGCTTCTTTAAATACTAGCCTGAGTTTAACTGCCGTCATTGTTAAGCTATCGTCAGATGACACAAAAGGAGTACATATCTGCTAGCATAAAGACAACGCCAAACGGAAGCCTTCCACCCTCCAGTCAGAAAAGGATGGAAAACGCCAGCACTTTGTGTTCTTGAAAGGTCATGATCACGGACAACATAGTTCTGCACCCTGTCCCATTTCTTGATAAGCTACCTTCGAAAGGACCATAAACGCACAAACCCTAAATACATGAAAAGTTTGCCAATTGGATTAGATGAATTATACAATTCTACGAAAATATCTAAAGTTCAAGTCAGCCTGGCAGTCATATGGTGGATTCTAGATCGATTGCTTAGGAGATCCTGCTTGAGCAATTAGATAACTGCTTTGGAATGGGGCGAATGCATAAGTTGCAGTAGCTTTAATTAGGTAACTTGGCTCACTAGGGATTAATCTCACGACTCCCGGTTGGATTTGGAATAGTTCAGGTGGTCAGAGGTTTGGCGGTGGTTTGAATCCCACGGAGGTAGCCATGTTCTTCACAATTGAGTCAGTTGAGCATTCTTAATTGGCATGAGAATGGCAAGCATTAGGAACTTAGTTATAAGTCAAACAGCCTATAATACATCACGCGACTGTTCTCATCTTAATGCCAAGGCATGTTTGAGTAGCTATGGGGTGTAAAATGAAGCGAGAGTATTGCGCACCACCATCGCGTGTCATTAAGCACTGGCAAGTATAACCACTAGACTACAAAAGATAATTCAAATTTAATCAGTTCTAGTCGGACTAGTGCATCAACCGAAAACCTATAAGCCAAAATTGATCATTCCAGTTCTACATGGCATGATTCACAAAACTTTCATTGTTTGTGACTAACTTCAGGAGTTATGGCATGGAGCTCCAAGGAAAAATGTAAGGACAGCATTCTGTCCTTTGGAATGTCATTATGTCACCTGAATTTTTAAATTAGAAAACCAGTTAAAAAGTGCCGCTTCCATTACTCAGCATTACAATATTAGGCTTAAAGTAAAACCTCTCAGTCCTCATTTTATTAATAGGTGCAACTCTCCTTAGAGTGAACGAGGGAATATATCCAGGAAATTCTAGATGAAATGGAATGCCTGATTGAGGTTAGCCCAAGGCAAGTCTTGTGTGTGTGGCTTGGAATGGCTCCTATTGTACGCATCCTCAAGTGTGCCATTATTTCAGAAGAAGGACATTGAAATCCGGAGAAGAAAAAGACTGGAATTCACGTCTCAGAGTTTGAATGCCAGGTTTTTGGATGCACCTGTGCCAAATGAGATGGATCTTCTGGCAGGCCTTGTAGTTGCTTTTAAACTTCGCTATTTTTGCCTGCCACTACGTTGCAGCTCATGTCCCCATAATTAAAAAGGATAATTGATGCAAGAATTATCTACTGTCACCATGCGAATTCACTCATTGTTAGTTGAATGGTAATTAGAATGTTTCCAATAACTGGTAACGAGACGCGGACTTGTGCCCCATAAGTCAATCCGTGGCAAGTAAAGTTGCTGCGACTTGGGTTGATTGCAGTTACTCCCTCGCTGGTGTTTGGACGTGAATAATAAGGACAATACGTAAGGCTACGACGGTCATTCTGGTCTATAGTACCTTTGAGAATGTACCTCTATTAGTTTCCGCAACTTCGCATCTGGATATCGGCTTGAAAAAGAACCGATTTCCATCCTGCAACTGAGTCTCACCGGTTGAGGTTAGTGCCATTCAGCCTTGAATAATCCGACCGCAGTTGTCCAAGCCTCGATTCATTTATCCGTGTTATGCTAAGATATGATTAACGGGACGCAAATCAAGTTCTGCACCAAGGATATCCTTATATAATTTTTGCTTATGCATACTGATGACGGCAAACAAACCATGACGTAGAAAAACATACCTAAAAAATAAAAAAGCCTGTGGATGCCATTTCTGTCCTACTAGCGGTCAGAAGCCAGGCATACCCAACCTCAGATGTTGCAGCCTCTGTTGATCGAAACTGCAATTTTTTGGCTAGAATTCTAACAAACTAACCATTGAGACACGGAAATGTTATCGTATCGATTAAGAACGGGAATATTAAAAATGGTAGATTGGCGCTCATTCATTGGCTACGGGATGCACACATTCCGTCATGTCTTGAGGCTCACTAACGTGCCCGCCAGCAGCCGGATGATGGTCAGCGTTGCAGGGAGAAGCAAATCATATTCCGGTCTTTATCCATGTCTGATATCTTTGACGGTAGCCGTCGCAGGTACACATTTCATTACTAAGAGAAAACATTTGATCCCTCTGGTCTGGGAACCCCGGTGAAGAACGTGAGGCCCTAATTGCGTTTTGCAATTGGGTTGGGTCAATGGGTAATGCTGCGCGTAAGTCTGCTCTCCTAACCAAACCTGGAGTCGCCCGGGGCATTGCTGAATACGGAGATCAGGGAGATTCAAGCAGGCATTTGGATGGACCTGAAATTCCTGAGTTTCTATATCCCCTTTAGGTCATCCCTATTCCGAAGACATAAAGGCCAGAAATACCCAACTTATTAACAACCTCCAACTAATCTGCTGTTTTTCAATGTGACATCCTTCAGGATGCTGGCCTCAGATTCAAGGGCAAATAGGAGCAGCTTATCTCATGAAATGTCAACCAAAATTTGGAAATATGTTCTCGGTTCAATCAAATCACTAAGTATGGTTGTCGTATTGCTTATCATGCAGCCTAATCCCAAGGTTTTTTAAGTCACCTTAGCATGCCGGCTTTTGACTTAGCTTCTTTCTGACTGCCCCCAAAGAGTATGTTCTGTAAAAAATGGATACCTAAACAGCAGGCAATGTTGACATTAATTTTCGTTACCCTCATTAATTTAAATATATTTTGCAGAAACCACGGACACAAATATTATTTCTTGTATTCATTTGATAGTAAAATATTTTTCTTTAACTTTATACATGAACAAAGGGCGTCTTTTGTTAATTTCTGAATTATTGTGAAACCTACAGGCCGTTACACTTGAATTCGCAGTTCCAAACTACATGATGCATACATTCTGTGTGAGAAAAAATCACCAATTTCTCTGCAGTATGAGTAAGAGGTCATACAGTTCTCATAAAAAGTTGTAATGGATTGAAATAATGTTGTATACGTTGTAGGCAACTTTAAATTGATTGAAACGATGCATTAAAGACGAAATTTTTCAGGGTCTTTAGAAATATCATAATTATAAATTGTGTTTAAAGCGAAAGATGTACCTTCATGATGTATAAAATTCAAGAAGACATGATTTGCTATCAAAGGAGTACAAGAAAAAATATTTTTGTATGTTTCTTCTGTAAAATATATTTAAATCAATGAGGGCAACGAAAATTAATGACAAAATTGCATGCTGTTTAGGTAGCCATTTTTTTACCGAGCATACTTTTTTGACGCAGTCAGAAAGAAGCTCAGTCAAAAGCCACGTCCTGACGTGGCTTAAATATCTTGGAATTAGGCTGAACCATAATGAATACGCCAACGCTACTTAAGTGATTTGTTTGAATCGTGAACACAGTTCAGAATTTTGGTTGCCATTTCCTGAGAACAGGAAGCTACTGTGTATATGGCCTGAATAGTTAAGCAAAATAAGCTGCTACTTTTTTCCCTAGAATCTGAGACCAGAATCCTGAAGGATGTCACATCTAAAAACAGAAGACTAGTTGGAAATTGTGAGTATTTTGGGTATTTCTGGCCTATTTATCGTCGAAATAGGGGTGACCTAAAGCGGGTATAGAACAACAGGAATTTCTGGTCCACCCAAAGGCCTGCTTGAAACATCTTGATATCCGGGCGACTCCACGTTTGGTTAGCAGAACAGACTCACGCGCAGCCTCACCCATTGACCCAACCCAATTGCGAAACTGAATAAGGGCCTTGCGTTCTTCGACGGGGTTCCCAGACCAGAGATATCAAGTGGTGTCTGGGGAGCCAAGTTACCTAACTCAAGCTACTGCAACTTATGCATTCGCCCCATTCCGAAGCAGTAATCTAATTGCTATAGCAGGGTTTCCTAAGCAATCTGTCTAGAATCCGCCAAACGACTGCCAGGTTGACTTAAACTTTAGATGTTTTGTAGAATTGCATAATTCAGCTGATCCAATTGTAAAATCTCCATGTACCCTAGGGTTTGTGAGTTGTTTAGGGTCCTTTCGAAGGTAGCTAATCTAGAAAGGGGCCAGGGTGCAGAACGTTGTTGTCTGTAATCAAGATCTTTCAGGAGTGCAAAGTGCTGGCGTTGTCCATCCTGTTCTGATTGAAGGGTGACAGGCTTCCGTTTGGCGTTGTCTGTATGCTAGCTGATAAGTAAACTTGTTGTGTGCCATTTGACGATGGCTAAAGCCGGCATTCGGACGTGAAGGAAATATATTCAGATTAGGCTGCACGATAATCAATACGCCAACCCTACTTAAATGGTTTTATTAAATCGAAAAGATATTTCAGAATTTGGTTTGACATTTCATGAGATAAGGACCCCACGGAGCATTACGGACATATAGAAGCGCGAGTTGTTTACTAACCTCGAATGGAAAAGAGTTAACGTAGATATGTGACTAAGAGTTAGACATTGAGTTTTTACTTGGTCTTGACCTAAATTTAAATCCGAAAATGTCCGTACCTGCTGTTTGTGATGATTTGCAATATATTCATTTATACACAAATTTTAATTTGATGTGTGCTGTCTTTTTACAAAAACTGTAAAATTAGTGATAATTGATTTATATGTAACCCTTTACCTTCATTTCGTACAAAAACTCCGAAGCTCAGCGGAAAGCAAGAGTTCTTTTTTCAATGGCAGTAGCCAGCTGAAGTTCAGAGTCATTAGAATATTTAAGCTCTCTGTGATGATATCGTCGCTAGGGAGAAATTCATCGACTTTCAGTGAGCCCAGGATCACGCTCCTGTCCACGTCTTCCCAGACATTTTATTCTGATTAGTACTAAGACATTACGACAAAACCCCAACCACAGCCTTTCCAACCTCCATTGTATTTGCATGTACAGTAGATGTGTCATCAGGAAAGATCATACTGCTAATTCCACTGTACCATTAGTTCTAGATTTTTCGATCACGTCAGGATGCCAGATTTTGAATGAGCTTTTTTTCGGCCGCCTGCAAGTACTACACTCTCCAAAAAGACTACCTTACTATTCTGTATTCTTTTTCATTTGGTTTTCCATACCTTGTAAATTCAAATATCTTTTATATGCAGAACAGATAAAAATCTTTTTTTATCTTATCCAGTTCGTGGAAAATTATGTCTTCTTCGAAATTTATGCATGAAGAGAGGGTAGCTTTTTGTGTCAAAAGCGTTTCACATTAGAAGTTTCCCAAGATCCTTAAATGTCCATTCACAAAGAAGCACTACTGTTCATTTATAAATGCTGCTTGTAAAGACTCCCAAGTGGTTCAAATACAACGCAAATGTTTATGCACCCTGAATGAAGTCTTCTTAATAGCTTATAGCAATGTATAATTTTCCTTACACGGAAAATAAAGAACTCGTAGTTCAGAAACCCTGAATTCAAGTGTAGCAGGTTTGAAAGTATTTGGGAATAGAAAAGGTATTTGAAATACAACACCTGCACTCTTTTCAAGTCTACAATTTGAAGATGTAAAGTTATGCTAAATTTATGAAAGCAAGAATATTCAAACACATGCATTCTACAAGATATATTTGAGGTTGCAAGAGCATTGAAAGTCATTGGGAAAATTAATACTACTAACATAGTCATTTTCATTAGAACTAAGTCTTTGCGAATGACCGAGAAAGAAGCACTTTCAAAAGCTGGCGTCATAATTTTACTATCATAGGTTCATGTCGATGGATAATGAATATTACAAACTTTATTTAGATCATATTTTCCATTTGAAAACAAATTTCAGAATTTCGGCTAAAATTTAATGAGCTAGCACATCTATATCTACTGATTAGGCCACTCGCAGCGGGGGCTCAGTCCTGAAGAGGAGCAATTTGTTCGTTGAGATCTACTTCCAAAAAATACTAGGACAATTAGGGCTGTTTTTTGGCCTCATTTGCTACCATCAGTTAGTCAGTCGTTCCTCGATCTCAGATCAGGAATAATGTCAGCTCGAACCCGGCCTCCTCTGGTGCTCGAGTCACAAGCCTCATCGACGAGCCATGAGCTTGAACCCGATTGGCTGCGGTCAGGACATTAAATGAGATGCGAGTGGCGTTTGCCCGCCTGCCCTGAGAGCGGTACGCAATGCGGGCACGTCATGTTGCCACAGAACTCCGGTATACAGTCCTCGCGAATCGGATAGCGACAAGAGGCCAGTAATGAAGAGTATTCCACACACAGACTGCCCATTCGACCGTCACGCTGGACAATGAGCTGAGTGTTGATTAGTTTACTGTGCTAGCAGACTTGCGCAGCATCTATATCACGCTACTTCCACATGCTCATCAAGGCTAAATGATAGGGCAGAGTCAGGACGATCTGAGAGATATCAGGTGCATTGGCTTACAAGGCTACACAACTGCCTAAGCGTCCCACACATGACCTGCTTTCCATACGATGGATCCGCTTTTCAGACAAACAATAAGTGGTGACTCCGTTCCCTCTACGTGTGTGTACCATAGAGGACACCTTATGCAGGAGTCGTAGTAGCCTGACTCTCCCTCCCTAGAGGACTGATTTACCCCTTCAGCTGGCAGATAGCACACTACGCTCATTTAATGGGAAACCTTCGGTGAGAGGTGAAGATTACCCAAATCGGAGCAGGGAAACCCTAGACAGAACACGAAGGAGACGTATTTTCGAGATCCAATGGGAACCTATTGACTCGCGTGTCCATATGTATTTTACATTTGGTAGTCGATATTTAACTTCATACTGCAAGTTATTCCCTGATCTGACCAAGTTGCGGGGTGAGTTAGAGGCTCGACAACCCGTCTTTGAGGGGTGAAGATTCAGTGACTGAGGACTTTTCAAACAAAGAAACGACTGGTAAATCTGTATGGGTTATCATATGGGCAATTATTATCGTATAACTAGCACCCATCTATACCACGCCTTTCACACAATTTACCGTCCGTTGGAGAGAGAGCTGTGCGCTTTATGGTCTCAGCTTGGGACAGCTCATCCAGTTTGGCTCCTGGCGTCAAATTACCATTTTATGAGCATTCAGTAAATCCCTCTTGAATGCAGGACACAGTTTTTCCGTCATAAAAAGACAGAACAACACACCCTCGGTGAACGGTGGCGACGTGCGAGCGAATCGAATCAGAGATGCTAAGATAAAGTTCCTTCCTGATTTGCACACCCAACGGATTTCGATAAGGATATGACAACTGAAAAATTGGTTAGGCACAGTGGTTGATCATTCAGTCTCTCCCATTCGATGACTGCAAAACATCTTGGTCCATCAACCTACATGAGTTATACAGTAAATGTATTGTCTCAAAAAAGGTTGATGACAATTCTGAAATGCGTTTTCTATTCGAGAATATTATATAAGTTATGTTATAAAAGTAGTAATCGAATCACATTCGTACAATTATTAAGGTTGCCCATCCCCACGTTGATCCACAACCATTTCAGAGTGTTACATGAAATCTTCCTTAAAGGATGAAGAAATGTTGGATTTTCTTTAAAGAGGATGTATGCAGAATGGGGTTTTAAAAACCTAGAAGCAAGTGCAACTCTATGTTGGGTTAAAGATTATTCGGGAACTGGAAAAAGTTGTCTAAAACGCAATATAATCTCCTTGGAGGCATACAGTTTGAAGATGACATAAATGGCTGCCAATTATGTACATTAAAGAATATTGTCATGTACGTTTTCCAATAAATATATTTGAATTTCTAAGCATATTAAATTTTCATGGAAAAACTCACACTATTAAAGTAGTCATTTGTGCAGAGTAATTATGCAGGCGGCCGAACAGAAGCTTGTTTAAAAGCCGGCTCCTTAAACTAACTGGAATATCTTGTGCTTATGTCGCAGCATAATTAATTTTGCATTTTTAAAAACGAAAACACATTTTCAGAGCTTCTGTTAACATTTCAAGAGATATCACGTTTACTGTAAGTCTATAACTTCGGTCTCTCAACGGCGAGAGCTGCCATATTATTCCAGAAACGGAATTGGTTGAATTTTGGTCTATGTTAAAATGAGGTAATTTCTTCAGTAAAACCATGACTTTAGGCAGTAGTGGTACCCCAGGAGTTAATCGGGTTTATTATCTGTGAGAGAAGTTCATGAAGTTTTGGTCGTAGTGTATCGTCTCTCACCTATCGCGAACCGATGCTAGGATTGCGTTAAGCGAGATTGGGTGTAGTGGCTGACCTGATATAGAGCTCAGTCTAGTTCTACAAAAACGTTTAGCCTCACCCAGTTCTGATAAAATAACTTCGATCGTTTTACCGTCGTGAAAACCATGAAAACTGTACGAGTAAACAGAAAGGTCGCACCAGCGGATATTGAAACATGGGAGCAGGGCCGTAGGAGACAAGTTACCCCACCCTGCCTGCCACTCTCCAAGACACCGGAATCAACATCACAATCGGGCTGATTATTACTTACTACGATCAAGCTCAACACAGCCGCTCGTAGGAACTTAAAAGAGTATTGATTGGCCAGTTTCTCCATTGCTCCATTTGCTTTGCTGCTTCTGTGTTATCTCCGAGGCTGGACTTATGAAAATGTCCAGGAATTCAGAATTCTATCCTCTTTGATTCGAACATTCTTTATTATTCATAACTGAATGTCTTCCTTGGATGCGGAATAGTGTGGTGACTTTGCATTTTATTTAAAGCCACAATTTTGACTTTGTGCATTGTTACACTGGTCGTGCAACTTTCTGTGCCCTCACGATATTTTATATGGAATCAACTATAAAATTAACGCTTGCGTGTTAATTGTCATTGGGTCGTTCATTTCCTTCAGTTATTACGATCTTATGCAGCCTCTAGTAGGGCACAGTACATAACTTACGAAATCTCCTCGTTCCCTATACTTAAGCAGAAAAGGGCATACATCCAGTAAGACTTTAATTTGCTTTATCTCTACGAGCACGTGGCAGCGGATAGTTGAAAGTCTCTTCAGTTTATATACTTTTTTTCTAACAGGCGTATATGAGGCCTATTTCGAGATGCCGGTTGGATCGAGAGTGGATCATCGCAAGCAGTCATTTATAAATGTGATTTAGTGAGCGCCTGGATGAAGCAGACCTCAGGCATTCAGGTAGGTGTGAACAGACAAAAAAGTCTCGATGCAGACAAGGTTGGCTTAGACGACTCAGGTATGTCCTTGCAGAGCCGAAAAACCAGGGCTGCATAGTTTAAAAGATATGAACTGACTTTTGCCGATTTAGCATCACCCTTGCCCGCAAGCCGGTGTCCTCCCTGCATACAACGCTATCCCGAATAACCGACCCCGTGTCGTTACAGGTCTTGCATTTACATTGGTCATACAGGCCGACGACTTGCGACTCGCATTAACGAGCATAAACTAGCCGCTCGCCGAAGTGACCCCTTGTCACTCGTGCTTGCGCATGCACTTGAGTGCGACCACCGTCTCAATTGGGATGAAACTGATTTGATTGTCATGCCTACCAACAAACAGGCGTGATGGTTCCTCGAAGCTTGACCCTCTAGCACGACCAGCATCAACCGTAATGTCCATCTGGACGTTCATTACGAAGGTCTGCGTGCCCGGCTTACCTGCTTGCACCCACGGCCCTAACAGTAACCGCTAATTTATGCCGGGTCATGCTGAAGCTCACTTTTCTCGCCACCCCCTGCCTCAGAAACGGTGAACTGCAGCTCCAAGCCCTGACGCCTACAACATCGGCACAATTACCTCTGTCACAATTCCACATTGATTAGCGCTTAATACGTACCCTTCATTTCTTTTAAATCACCGTCCCCATACCCGCTAACAAAGGGTGCCGTAACAGTTCCCCTCGCTCCCTCCCCCACCCCAAATTCAACCGTCATTATGCGCTGATACCCTCTTCCTTACTGGTTGCCAGCCTTTCACCGTCTGTCCTGTCGCATCTGACCATTTTAATTTCCCCTCGGTTCATTTCGTCTGACGACGGGGTGATGTCACCAACTTGAAAATTCATGAGTGCAACTCGATTTTTTCCGATGAGAAAAAGGCCATATCGCAAACCATGGTTGTATTGTCCTGACGTTTCAAAATCAACCAAGATTCCATCGTCGGAGGTAAGTATAATACCGTGCCTCACAGTATTTATAGGTGGCAACATTCATGTTGATGCGAGTTTGTTTAGACAGTCCAATTTGATGGAGGAGGGGTCGAGATCGCATGTTCTTTCTCAATTGTGTCCAGGAATGCGCAGCTTCGCTTCCCGAAGCAAGCAAGCTCCGTATGGGTAGCATAGGTCACGAACAGCCGACCCAATACTGGGCCGAAGGCGGCTTAGTTATAATTACAGAGAGGATAAACGACATAAAATGCGGGTAGATTGATGCAGTCTGCTTCGGGCTTATTTTGCCTTAATTCATCCAATCATAGCCCTGACTACCAAATGGGACTGAAAACATTAACACGCGCTCGATTACGGTGCAGTTTATCCACATGGAGGTGGTAACAATCAGTGGAAAATCCACCAATGCTAGAATACTGGATTATTCATAGGGAGACTTAGAAGAAAAGTTGAAATAAGGGCATGCATTGACAGCATGCTACTTCGACAAGGGGTCAATCTAAATGTTTACGCGTAGCTATCAGCTCACATTTTATAGCTGACCTTGATTTACTTCAACCCTCTAGGCATTTGTACAGGCACCAGCATTTCTTCCCAGGAAAGGTTGTTTTGACCTCTCAAAACTAAGTTTTCTGCAAACGAAATTATTTTGCGTGTACCCATAACTCGCGCTACTTCGTTTGAGTAGCTAGACTCAGCAAGGAACGCATTGCTGGCATGCTGTGAAGCCAGACCGGGAAAGGTGAAGCCCAATATTTCCAAGCAGTGATTTTACTGGGACTTTTTTATAGCTGATCCGTTATACAATTTAATTAAGCAGGATTTTTGTTCAAAGTTTATTAACAGTTGGCAGTTATTGTTTTACGCAATCCAACCGTTGCTGGAATTCGCGTCCAGGACTCATCTATACGCTTAGCTTCAAAGGAGTAAAGCCTGATACTTAAAGGTGCTGATAGTGCGTGAAGCTAGCATCGGAGAAAATGCTGAAGGGTCTCAGTCACCGTCTATCTGTGGCTACATAACAAACCTCCTAATGTAGAGGCAGTTATAAAAATTTTCACGTTGAGCTGCACTGCTGTGGATCGTAAAACAAGATTGCTAACCCCGAATATTTTTGAAGGGTGTTTGGAACAAGAAATTGCCCGCGTAGCCTTATCGACCATTGCTTACAAGGATGAAACGATAAACCCCATCTCACCATCCATCCATAGCAGCGGCACTTCCTTGCGCCCAGAGCGTCTTGGAGGCCATCAGCTTCGGTTTCATGACACTGATTTGGCTTTGCGACCAAAGAATTAAGCCTCAAGTTATGCCGTCGGACGATCTGATATAATCACAACTGCATCTAGTGCAGTTGTGGTTGGGGTAATTATGGCGGAGAAAGAGAAGACTAAATCTGACGCGGATGAATGAACACACAGTTGCAGTCAAGATGAATGCTGGCTACCCTCAATTTCTCGGAGCCTCGCCGCAGGTTAAAATGCGATGGGACAGGAAATCGGGCGCGTGTTGACAAAGGCGTAAGTCGAGAGCTGTTTGCGTAAAGGTCCTCTGGTCAGCAGTCAACCAATACGCACAATGATCCCCTAACTTCTTCCTGTTCCGTTTGCTTTTACTGGCAGTATAAGCCAGATTTACTGTCAGATTTTACTGACAGAAATTATAGATGGGGAGAATGGATGAACGCTGGCCTTGGCGATGGTTTCTGATGAGCAAATTTGATGAGTAATTGTGGCGCCAATCACCAGCACCAGAAATGTAACTGAGGGCATTTAAGACTCACCCACCAATCATGAGGGTTTGCAAAAAGTGCAGTTTCAAAGGTATCTGATCGCAGGAGAAATTTATTTTACGTACGGGGCCTCCAGCTTGCACCCATTATCTTTACCCGTTGCTGTCCTAGATATTTTGTCCAGGCAGGAACACATTTCAGCGTAGCTGCGTTCATCAGTGGCTATCTTCAAGTAACCTTCAGGCATTTTAAGAGGAAATTTGAAAATGACAGGCTCATGCTATCCTCTTTATTTTACGGTTTTCTGTTATGTGCTATTATGCGGACAGGCAGCTGGTGAACGCGGCGCTTTTCTATGCCCCTTTGAAGCATGGTCACGGCCGACGAAAAATATATAAAATAATCACTTTGGTCCCACAAAGATGGAAATAACTGCATTTAATAATAATTTAAAATGTTGAACAGGATATCTTTAACGGCTCCAGAAGTGCAGTAACAGTTTTGTTTTAGCAGACCGCGTTTGGTTGTCTAATTCACAACTTCCTAATCTACAATCGCAAAAAATTCAATAACACTTCAGCTGTGAGCATCAATTTGATGCGGATTTCTTTCAATTTTTCGGATTTTATACACAGGAATATTTGCTAACAAATAGGGCTTCGTAATGTATGTCCTGCCGTGCCCATTATTGAGCGCGTAAATTGAACATTTTCCCAGTGCCACAAATATTGGCATGGCGTTTAAAACTCTCTCTTCCGTTTCCTTAGTTTTGACTGAAACCGCGCTTTTCATTATCATCCCGCTTACTGCATGCTACGATTCATCGCGTTGATTTAGTCGCAGACACCCTTTGCTAGAAGAAGGAACGATCGGGAATTGATAGTTACGGCCATAGATGGTTTCGGGTACCGAATCTTGTGTATGCCACCGACTCTACACCGAAAGGAATCTGTGGAATAGGTTTTATTTTTGGCCGTATAAGGGTACGTTGGCAGGCAAATTAGTTTTGAATTAATTTATCTGAAAAACCACTCCTCCTTAGAAAGTTAGTCAGATAAAATTCTTCGGATAATGCCAGCATACCATGTTTGTTGTGTTTTGCTATTAAACCAAGGAATCAAGCCTCACTTTTGATCCAAGGGATAAGAGGTCACACAACTGTTATACTGTTCCATCTAGTTTTACCTACACTAAACATTTGGGAATGGAAAAAACCACCCTGTCTCCACTTGTAAAATAGAAGTGTGGATACCATAATCTGATCTGTTCATTTTTGCTCGTACATCGATTAGTTGATAATCTCATCAGTGATTGAAGATTTATTGTCAGTTTGTCTGCCATCTTCTTTGAAAGCCGGCTCTAGGCGGATTTTTACGATTTTATTCAGTACCATATTTAGGTGTGTTCCATTGCAACACCGACAGTTGGGAGGTAAATTGAATCGTTAAATCTAAACTGCATGAGTCAAAAGACGTTTACTTCACGTTTCACTCTGTATTTTGCCTCAAACTTAGTTTAATGCAATTTCCCACATGGGTATTTCAAAGCTCGATCAAGGGATGCTATAGCCATTGACTTCATGGTGTTTGTCTCTAAATTCTGATCTCGAACGTCATACATGATGTGATCAGTAAAAAGGAGTCAATGACACGCAGTGCTGGACCAACTTCAGGAATTCAATCAACCATTGGGCAGTGGAAATTTGGGCACATCAGTCATAAGACTCATCAGCAATTCAGCATTATGTCTTTTCGGCAAGCTGCATAACCTTGTTATGATTGAACCAGTAGGACTAAGGCTATGAAGGATATGCTGGTCTCTACCAAACCTACAGATTTCCAAAAGACAAATTTCAAACTGAACTACTAACATCACTTTATGCATATCATCAAATAGAGACTATCGTAGCACATCTTTCTAATATGCCCTTTAATTGACCCAAAGTCAAAAACGTTCCAACCTTCTAAACATCTAGAAGGACTATCCTAAATCCCTCGCTCAAATAGTAGGTTCATCTTTATCTCTGGAGGTCACTTGTTGCTGCAAATACTGTAACTACTTTCTCTTTCAGTTTCTTAAATTCACCTCGAATTTTAATATAAAACAAGAAGTAGAACCTTGGAAGATGTTTCCATTGTAGTTCACTTTGCTTTAAAATACCATGACAAGGATTGCCATTTATGAGCACTTCTTGGTGACTCCTCTGTCTTCAATACTGTTCTGCTCTTCATTCTCCTACAGACAACATCTGAATATATTTCCTCATGCTGGATGATTTCCTGGTGTGTTTACTTCCTTGTGTTCCGTTGTCAGTTCTTTTACTCTGTTCATGGAAATTTACTGTTCTTTCTATTCACACTGGAGGGCTGCCAGGTGCCATGTTATCCCCTTATTTCTTTACGTTTCACATGGATGACCAGAAATCCCTGAATGACTTAATGTGTGTTGAGTATTCTGACTATCTGTTCGTTGGCCACATTTTTAAAAATGGGTCTCATATCCAGTCTTTGAAGGGGGTTTGGAGCATGCTTCTAGATGATCGTTGGAAAATGGTCTTCCGGTCTTTCCGGTATTCTGATGTGATGCTGTTCTAAAGTTACTCCTTCTACCTTAATGAAATCCTTTTTCATACGATGAAAGTGTTCATACCACATAAACTCATTGTCAAATGTGTCCATTGCATTTTTTCTACTGCTGCCAGTGTTTCTTATGCCTATCTATCAATATAATGTACATCGACATTGTACAACGGTGATGAAATTCGCTGCTCGGATCCTAGATTATGTCACCCATTCCCCTTCACCCAAACTTTATTCCTGCGATTTGTTTCCCCTTATGCATAGTGGTGTCCGGCATATCTCGTGCCGTAGCATTTCTGACCAATTAGTTTACGCGTTAAGAGACTGTAACCCAGAAAACGAGGCTCGATCTGTCCCGATAATAGATAGATATTTTTATGAACAAATGAGAAGTCTGTTCGAGCACCGGAACAATTTTTTATTATTCTGCACTTTCAAGCACCTGCAGGAGTCCGTCATCAGAGATATCAGCAGCAACAAAAAGACAGCAGTTTTAGGGGGTATAAAACAATAAATCATCACTAACGCAAGTCCGGACGTGACTTTGTAGGGCTCTGTTCGCCAGGGCCAAATGAATGCATCGATTGATCTAGTTGCCATCCGTTGGCCAAGCTTTAATTAATTCTCCGCTCGTCTTGTTTCCGAGGTGGGCGATAATCTTGACAGCTGCGAAGTTGAAGTCATGGCCCATTTCGGAGGTGAGGGCAGCAACCTAGGATAATTCGTCCCGCTGTCGCACCGACAACTTATGTTCACGTTTGCGCGTAAACTTAGACATCGACTTAAAAACCCTTTCAGATAACCATTACACATAAATTTGTCGCAGAGCTTCCGGGTACGACATGCTTTTTATGAGGCAATTAACTCTCTCCTCATGTTTTCACTTGCATTCTGGTAACTGTGCATGAATTACGTTTTAGCGGAACATTTTTAAATGATATCTTTAAAGAAAAGCGTACCTCTCTCTCTCCTCGCCTTTGCCAAAAGTCGAATCAATTTTTAAAAAAGGCACGAATCACTCTTGGTTTTCGGTAAATGCTACGTGCTCTCAGGTGTTGATGTCCACGTAGAGAAGGTGCTTCCCGTTTGTTTTAAATTGCTCTGAATTAACGACCTAAGTGCAGTTGCCGCACTTTATATCGGTAAGAACAGTGAAGGCTTACGCGTAATCGTTTAAGAGTTGACAACGCTTGGGTATGCTTATCGTCCTCACAAACTGCACCAACGTTTATCGCACTCAGCTTGCGAGGCCAAGGTCCTGGACGCAGTACCTAACCAGACACTCCCCTAACTCCCACCTGTAAAATACATGTCGTGGACACAGATCAGACGGCACACTTGGCAGGCAGCGAACGTGTGGCCCAAGCTCAGTCATCCGGCACAGACGGCAGTACATGTGTTTGAAACGACGTATACAGCCTTTAGCTTGGAGGAGCAGTGAGGCTACACTCTTTAAGCTACCATCATGCTAGAATGAGGATACACGGTCAGGTGAAGAGGATATGTTTTTGCACACAGACACCGTAGTTCGCCCATAGCAATTGAAAAAGTTAATATTCATTCGGCTGCATCTGTCATTTCACCCGGCGTGGTGCGATAATATTGGATGATACTGTGTATGATAATGCATTCACTCACGCTGAATCCAACGTTACTGTCCTGCTATGGCTCCGTTGGTGGTGTCTACTCTTTTTTATCCAAGTTCGACAATGTGCACCATATGCTGTGCAGGGACGGTTAATCACGCCGGATTACAGTGAGAGTGAATTTACGCTACATCTACCTCACTATCTGTTCTAATACCTAACCTAGACCCGGTATCAAGACAAAGTCAAAAAGACCGGAGATGGGAGAGGACGCAGGCACATCCACCAAACAAAAACACAACAACACAAGAGAGAGGCGGCTTGGATCCCAATTGATTGGGAGTGCCATAAAGGACACACTAAGAAGGAGCCATTGTAGCCTAACTATCAGTCCACCAGTCGTTCATTGTGCACTAACGTACACACTGGACTGACCACGCGGTCGGAGTTATCCTGCCAGTTGCCAACCTACCTAGATGTGGTTTTTAGCACACCGTTATAGTTTCAAGCGCGTCAGATTGTTTATAGAGGAAAAATGCGCTGAGCCATTGACCTCACTCTCTCATCCACTCCCACAACCAAACCACCCTCTGATCCGGTCAGTTGTCTGATGTGGGAGTGGGCGCATTGGCTGACGGGCCGGACTACTCGTCTTCACGCGCCACTGCACGACCAGGCCCCGCATAACGCACACCCCAGGATCCACTAAACCAGGGAATATGGAGGAGCCATCACCACCTGACTTTCAGTCACTGGTCAGCAACACAACGCAAAACACACACTGGGCCGACGTCTGGTGTAAGCGTCAGATTGGCAGCATTCCAAGCCATGGTTTATGTGATGCCTGATGATGGTGAGGGTGCTGTTTTTGGATTAGTGGAGGTAGTGTGCGCTGATGTGGCTTAGCCTACGGTGGTTTACCGCAGGTTATCGTGGAGGCGCATGTGATCTAATAGGCCCATGCGGTGTGCTAAAGTGCGGAGGCAGTAAGGGCAGTGGCGGTGGTATATCGGAGCCCCAAGCACTGGTTCACCAGTCTGTGGGCGATGGATTCGCTAATGACTGACCAGGCCGATGCGTGAGGTGAAGGTGCTATTGCAATGATAACAGTTTAGAACCCAGTCTCTATCACTGGAAGTAGTGACGGCGAAAGCAGCGGTGGTTGTGGTGGTGGAGATAACAGGTGTTGAGTATTGCGATGTAGTCGTTAGGGATTGTTGGAGTGGTGGAATTGGTGCTTGGTTTGCCCGGGGGGGGGGACCGAATGAGGGTTAGCAAAAGTTTGACGCCGAAGTTGAAGTTTTGTCGGATTGTTAATGCATTGCGTCCGATGGTGTTTCGATCAGGGCGATTCGTGCGCGGAACGTGCGTTGACAGCACGGGCATGTTGGGAGGGATTGGGTTTTCGCGGTGTAGAAACGGGGCGCTGGGGATTTTCGTGCCGCCCTTTTGGCCTTGGTGGTGGCAATCCTGTTGGCTTCATAGATTGTTGCTCCTGTATGCACTGCCATCCTTCAGGCGAGTCGGTTCCGAGCGAGGTTCTCCCAGTTTGCGGGGTTGATCTGTGGTTGTTTAGAGTAGCCTTCAGAGTGTCCTTGTAGTGTCGTACTTGACCTCCTTGTCAAAGAGAACCCTTGGCGACATCTCCATAGAAGAGTCGTTTGGGTAATCAGTTATCGTCCATCTTCACAAGATGGCCATATGTTTTTATAGGAATTAGCTGATGTCACATCGTACGCTGTCTGTGCTCAGGCAAGCTAATGCGATTTTAAAAGTACATTACCAAAGTGGCCACCGCAAACCATCTCTTTACGTTCGGAGCAAATTATACCAGTGTTGGAATTTACTTGAATATGAAACTGAATAACAAGGCGAAAGCTGAAGAATGGAAGGGCGTGATCAATGACAGCGGTGGTCCTCCGTGCTTGGTCCAAATCACCATCGCTATCTTTGAGGCGGATGCGTCGTCTACCTACTCAAGGCGCATTTAATTACTGTGAGAATGGTTCTTCTTCAGCACCCAATACATATTATTGCAAGACAAGTAACAGAACTGAAGATGGGCACAGTGCTTGAACAGTCCTCTACTTCCTTGGGATACAAACAGCCACTTCAACAGTTGTCCGCAACGGTCGAACTGACGATCTGTGGACTCACAGATGGTGGTCTCAAAGGATGCTAAGATAAGAAAAAAATATTATATAAAGACTGACAGATGCAGGGTATCAGGAACAGTGGCAGTTGAACTGCCAGACGGTTGAGGCTTATTTCTGTCAGTATCAACCCATTCATAGCTTGCCTTTTTTGGTCTGCCTCGATCATTTTTCGCCTGTTCACACAGTGAACTGGTAAATAGTCTCGTGTAAATGTCGCCTTCTTGTGGATCGTGTCTGCTCTGGGAGAGAAAGCAGCTCTCCGTTCGTCTGCACCTTTGCGACCATGAACTCTGTAATTTCGGATTATGGGGACGAAATGTCGACAGGAGCTCACCACCCACGCTATCTAGTCTGCCAGGACAAAGTTTACTATTTCGAGACAAAAGGAAAATTTAAAAGGACAAAATGCTTAGAAAATCTCTTAATCCCAATAGTAGAATATGGCAGGTATTGAGGTTAGCGAAATTTGAAGGACGCAGAAAATAGTTGATCCCTCAGAATTGAAACCCCCTCGCCCTGTATCTAGATTGCTTAACGGATTTAGTAGTTGGACGTGCAAAGTGTTCTTGAATTTACAGTCACTGACTTGTCTCATCAAATTTGTTTTCGTTTAGAAAGTATTACTTAAGGTGTGTTTTAAGGTTGATCATGATGCAGCATCACCTCAATATATATATATATATAGATCAAAGAAATCTGGATGCTGGCAATTGAATAGGAAAGCTACGCTCAGTAAAAATTACACCTAGGTAGTTTGGTTTTCGTCATTGATTTTTGATGCCCTAATGCATTCAATTATATTTTAGATGAAACGCCCAAAATATTTTTCTGTGTATCGCTTTGGTAGAAAATTACATCTTCTACAAATTATGACGCGGGAGTATTTACATTTCGCTAATTTCATCCAAAGCTCACAGATATTACTTTGGATCGTTCTTATTCCAGTGACCTATACGGAGGACCATACGAATAGTTCCAACCAAACATTTGAATTTTAAAAGGTATCGCAAAACAATATAAGTAATTCATACTATTTAACTAAATGTTTTCTACCGAGTGCGGTTGTCCCATGTGGCCAAAGTGAAGTACAAACCGGTGTAATGTTTGAAGTAATTTATATGTGTTCATGACTTAAAGGTTAATTTTGTGAGAAACGTTTCTTTACAGAACATCCCCAATGTTTTGGATAAAATTTGATTACGCACACGAAACCTTTTAATGAATTCTATAGAGGAATTTCGCTTTTCTATGTAAACGATTCATTTTTTGAAATATCTGCATTGTACACTTACAATATGCGATATCCATTCACAAAGTTTATCCTATTGGAACACTAATAGTTAAATAATTATTGGATAATATTGATTTAATTTTGGTTTTGGAATAACTGCTGACTACCCGGCACGCCCACTTGTGACGTGTAGTCGAATGGCCTTCAGTGAAGCGTAGTTGCAGAAAAGTAGAAAGCAGAAAAGCAGAAAAGCAGAAAAATGGACTGTCGGGTCTGGCGAATATGAAATCAAGGGCCAGCAGTGAGAGCGTTACGGAGGCGTGAGAGGCTGGGGTCTGGCACGTCGAAAGTCTTATAAAAGCCGCCGAACCCGATGAAAACACAGTGACAGGGTGACCGTGAACCCCATCAAATAAGTTTATGCAAACCACAGCTCCCTGTTCTTGAGTCGAAGCGCTAGAAGAAGCAATTTGAAACCAAAAATTAGAGAGACTGTTGCGGAACACCCGTTTTCATTAATCCGGAGAAATCTGACTAAAATATAAAATCACGTCACTCCACCATTCTGGTCCACTGATGCGAACAAATAGCGTGCGAGCTGGACTTTTCAACCAGGGACGGCTACTTGGTACCAGCCGCTGGAAGGTACGAAAGTTTCTAGACCAGGGTACTAAACGTCTGTCTGCGCAGAGTCTTTATCAGTACAACGTAGATTTCTGCTGCCTGAAGACCGAATTTCTGCCCTATACCACAGCTACCCATACAACTCTTCTGGTAGACAGGGTGAAGCGCTTGACCTCTCGCGGCAAGCAAGTTATGCACTACTTGAATGGGAATTAGTCAACGATCGAATAGCCTACGAGCGACACTGCTGATTTCACACATGGACACCGACTGACTGATCTTGACTAGCCTGAGGAGAGGGCCTTGGGAGCTTCAAGTGTCGGTGGTCTGTAGTCTAGTGTCACCGGGAAATGAAATTGCTAAATTGGTCGATGCACCCATAAGAGCTTGGAAGACCAAAGTGTTTTCAAGCTGCATCTATGACCAGAAAGAGATATCTCTCGACATTAATGGCTGGCAGCTTAAAGACCTCCACATTTACAAATATTTGGGATGATGCCGGTACCGAATATACAGAGTAAGAACGACATTGCCTCGCAAATCGATGCTGCTCGCCGGGTATTCGCAGGCCTTGGGAAGTGACTTAAGCCCAAAAGCGGGATCTCCATTGTCATGAACATCCGAATTTACTGTGCATCCATCCATCTGGTCAAATCAGCTTCATGTTGGAACGTGTGCTAAAACTGGAGGTAGATAACGTGATCTATCTCATGAAACGTGATTATGAACATTGAGATAATCAATTGTCATCAAATAAAATACTGCACCTTCTATTTTTTCACCTAGCCTTTTCCAGAAAATGCCCATTTTACATCCATAATATGTTTAAAACTAATTTTATACGTTAAACGGCCTATAAATTTGAGCGGAAATCGATGTTACCTTATATTCCAGCACGTTTGTATGCTAATAGCCCACTTAAAGATAAGGTTGCACATCCACGCGTGTTTTTTCTTTGATAAATCTAAACCCCTGTTTTTTATAACACGGAAATCGCCGCATTTGAAAGATCATTTATATCCATGCGAATCAGATTAAGCAAGGTTCAAGAGAATATGTTATTTCTAGAAACGTAGACTTTTATCGAGTTTAAAAAAATCACATTTGCGAATATATGTGCAATAATTACTTCTGCCTGCAATCGTTTGATTAAAAATTCTGAAAATGTTACGTGTTTTTGATTGATTCTTATACGTTAATGCGGATGGGCCAACCAAAAGCTGTGTTAAATTTGGAGCATATGGTAAGAAACTTTGTGCGCTCTAGTTTCCGACAATGCGTAACATCGAAACGGAACAAACTGAGGATTAAACGTTTTCGCAATATCTTACTATTTATCTGGCTATTCAGTCGAGCATTTTAATCTTACCATGTAGCCTACAAGGCTCCAATATAAAGAGAAAAATGTGTTCTTTAATTTGCAACAGAAAACATACCAATGGAAAAACTGGTCAAAAATTCCAATTTTACCTTGACTTCATCTTGAAATAAGTTAGTGTGCAGATATTCGTTAGCAAGATACCTAATTTAACCGCTTTTCAAAGAAATAACCTATGATAAAAAGTTCCTACTTGATCTTAGGCATATTCATTGACAAGATATTTTGTGGAAGTTCGTTGTTCTGGGCGATGAGGTTTCAGGTTTTGGTGGGTCTCAAAAGATTATGTAAAGTCCCAGCTGCTGTAACCTCCCTATTGGCCAACTCAAGCTAAATTCTCTTTATCTTCGTCAATCAAATCTCAAACAATGCAAAAGTGAAAGAAAAACTCGAGCATTCCCATTCCTAAAACCAATACTGGAATTGTAAGCCATTTTTTAACTACCATCTTTGTTAACTTATCTTTGAACGATAGTTAAGTCCAATCTCCACTTAAAACGCAATTCTACTTGTGCCGAGTTTTGTGCGTTTGTACATTTTTGTATTTTTGTCCATTTTAAACTTAAGTTTACTCATTTACAGCGATTTTTGATGTTTTCGGAATTTTTCATTTCCTTTAAATGGTTTGGTATTTATAAAAAAACGTTTTATTTTTTCCATAGCTCTTTTATGTGTTCGATTTGCTTAAAGGCGTTCAATATTATTTCAAGGCTTTAAAACATTCACTAGCACCGATTTGCGAGTTATTAGCAATATTTCGTAAAGTTCAGTGTGTTGCACCACACAGTTCACCTACTGTATTTGTCTACTTCAGCTTGAGGATGCTCTTTCGAGTTAAGTTCACCGACTTCGTCTCATGTGAGACGGCCCGTAGACGCTGTAACAATATGGCAGTGAAATGTCAGGTCATACAAGAAAGAGGAATAAGGTAGTAGTGGAAATGTTTCTACGTCATCCACCTCACGAACTCAGTGTTGCTGTATTCCATCTGGTACCGATACTCATGTGGAGGCGTTGAACAGTGGGTTACCTCAAGATCAGGCTCTACACAGTTAGTTAAGACATAGAAGGTGTTTTCGAGCCTTCTGAATTTAGGTTCTTTTGTTGGCAGACAGTATTCAATGAACTGTCAAGATCTGCTACCTCGTATCGACACGCGTGGGAGGTACAGTCCGTGATATCCTCGAAATAAGAACGCAGTGGTACCAAATGCCAAGTAAATAATTAATAGTAAAAAAATGTCAGCTTAAATTAAGCACAACCTTATAATCTTCTGCTAGTTTTCATAATGAATGCATAATGTATTGATTTTAGACGACGACGAAGTAAACACCAGTATGACGAGCTGGCGATGATTAGAGTTGGAATTAGATAATCTCACAGTTGGCATCGCTATGTTGAACAGTCTCTGAAAAAGATAAATGACTTGGATGTAATCATGACGACTTACAGAACCTTCTACACCACAATAAGAAAAATGGCATCAGCAGGACAAAATAACTTGGTTCTACAATTGGAAACCCAACGCCTCGGAAGATGTTTCACCCAAATAAGTCCGGCTAGAAGAGTTTTCTCTGCTTTAAGTGGGAAATCCTGTGTATTTATAACTCCGCGAGTACACTGTACGGTCATTTAGCTATATGGAACAGCTAATTCATCACTAATGAGTACATATACTACTGTTTTTTATTATCAAAGATTTTGAGTTTGCAAATTTATTTAGGTTCTGTCACCTTTTTAAAACCCGGTCCATAGCTAAAAAGTTTCTTCTCCATGTAATGTTAGCGGTCTGAAGGTGAATAACCAAAAACATGTTTGCCAATTGAATTTTTTAAATATTATTTTTCTGAAAGTCTTAACATAATTTTTAGTTGGTTGAAATCATTAATCCTCTTTCCTTACTCATATTGAAGTGAACATTTTTGAATGACTTCGGTGACACATGAAATTCACCTTGTTTATCTTCTCGACGATCAAAGCGGAAACGTCAGTCATCACGTTTATAGTCATATTTGCTACTCGTTGTTACCTTTAATTTTGAGCGCAAATATCATCGGCAGCAAATAAATTAGTACAGAAGTAGCATTAATATAGCGTTCTGAAAACGTGCTACTGTGACAATTTCCCATTAGACGATACGGTACTCTATTTTTACGCCGTGTTTATTTCTTTTCATGTGAAATCAGCGTTTTGGGAGCAGTATTTAGGTCGTATTTAGCGTATGAACTCAGGAAACAGGCATTTGAGTGACTCGAGCAAATCATTCCTGATTTTTTCTGATTGCGCTCTGGTTCTGGAACCAAAAGTCGCGAATTTTCGAGGTATTTCTGTAAGAAGAGATAATATTCTTCGGGCAACCATAAATTTTATTGTTTAAATTGTCAAGACTTCGTCGTCGGACTTTGGGTGGTGTACAAAAAAATTAACTAATTCAACGTTTCTAACATGAGATTTTGTAATTGACTGACGTCTGCGCTGCAACGCGGTAATTTTGCTGTCATTCCATCGAGATTGGCTGTGTTCATTTCAATTTTTCCTGGAAGAAGATTTTATATATGGGGTATCGTAATTGAGAGGCCAATTGATTTCTGCCTTATGTGAGTGCACTGCTTGCACGAATTTCTTCCCTTTTCCCATTGAGCAGGTACCAACAATCCAAGTGTTCGCCCAAAATGTATGTTCGGTTCATGGTCACCTCGGATAGATGGTCTCGTCTCCTTGCCACCAAATTAGGTTCGTGCATACGGGTTGAAACGGATTTCCCAGTTTGGCTACAACATACGGCATCAAAACTTACACATAGGATTTTTTAGACCGCGAATTTATTGATCGAAGTGAACAGACGATTTCCAGAAAGCAGTTCAGAAGGAGACAATCAAAGCTCTTATCTTTGAATTTCTGCGATGATGGTTTCGAGTGAGAATCCGAAACGTCAGGCCAATAAAGTTCTTGTTCAAGAGAGTGAATCTTCTTCTTCTGCCCAACAACTTTTTATTGAAGTAGTCATCTCTGTCTCTAGGATGTAAAAGATGTGTGCACTGGTAGCCGTTGGTCGGTGTGCTACCTGTATCTGTTATTTTATTCAGTTGTCCTTTGATAAGCCCAGATATATTTTTCACGTATGGGAGATTGTCTAGGTCATTGTTTTTGGAGCCCGGATGTTTGTAGTTTTCGGAATACCTTTCGATTCAAACTCTTGTTTTCTCATTTAGTGACTTATTAAGCCTTCCGTGTACACATTTAAGAAACTAATTTGAACGTGTATCTTATTTCTGCATTATATTTTTCTTCATCAGCGCAGGTTTTCTATGTACGAAGACATCCAAAAATAAGAGTTGTCCTTTAAAATCAGTTTCAAATGAAAATTCGATTCCTGATAATGGAGAGTGAAGATTTATGTGCAGCAGCTCTAAATGATTTCTCTTGCCGATAACGGCTTATCCTCTTTTCCATGCACGATTATTGTAATTATTTGGGTCAACAGAAAAGCATTCATATGTTGAATCATCTTTTAAGAGTAATATCATCTTCTCAGTGCAGTCCTGGATGATGTTGGCACCTCCATTGTCAGCAGGTGGAAGGATGATGGTTTTTTTCCTGTTTAAGTACATTTAATGCTTTCGTTTCATTGCAAGACGTCGTCGATTACCACTTTCGGTGACTTCACAACATAAAAACACTAGGAGCCATATTGTACAATGAGTGAAGGAATCTTTCGAAGAAATTCTCTGGGACGTTTAACCCAACTGTGCGTATTCAGCAGACATTTTCCTGCAAGATTATTAATTTATTCGCTCGAGCCAGCCTGACCTTGCTGAGCAATGCTTAGGTTTATATGAAGAAGTCAAAAATTGACTAGATCAATTGCTTTCTCCAATAGCTCAACGGACGTTTATCGCAGAACCCATTGGTAAACGTTTGGCTTACAGTCGCCAAATGGCAATACATTTAAGAAAATATAATGTATAGTTAATTCAAAAACAAACGTTATTTACTTTCATAAATAAGGATACAAATTAATACACAATCCAAATACATGGCTTTCGGTCTTTGATCCCTTAAGCTAGAAGCAAATTATGATTCGTTTGTTGATCCCAAAGAGCAGGTATGCTAACCAGTTACCTCTGAACTAGAAATAAAGTGAATAATCGTCTAGTAATACCGATTATTCTTAGGAAATATATCGAAAAGTAACGAGAGAGAGAGAATTTAATGTTAAAAGAAAGAGTGACATTATCGATGAAGACAACGGAGATTGCATTGGCCATTCCTGGCTTAGGATTCGCCGCCAGACGGACATAACCAACTCGGTCTATCTCATCAGCCACATTGCAGGTGCCAGTTGGGCTTGAGAGTGAGCCCCAAGACGTGACAGGACAAGAGGGTCCCGTAACCCATAGGTAATCATCCATCTGCAAAGTGAAAATTTTCGAAAATTCCAATTAAAAGATACAAAATACGACTTTGCTGGCATACACGCTGCTTTCGATAACTTCTCTTTAGGCCAGTACAGTTATAGGGAAACGTTGAAACGTAGTACAAAGTTAAAGCATGAAATCGATAATGTTCGTCCGTTTGTGTGGGTAAGCTGAGAGATGTGCGTAGGGGAAGGATGATAAGAAACAGTGTGATAGGCGGCAGTGAGTGCTTGGTAGAACCGTTCTAGGGGAAGAAAGAGGACACCGATGGCGCGGAGGAATGCATGCAGTTAAGCGGCCGTTGGCCAAGCTCAGCGCGGAGCTTGTACGTGGTACATTTGTGCGCACAAGACCGGCTTCTTTCAACACAATAGCAGTCGCTTCTGCTGCTTCTGCTAGTAGACGTTGACCCCGTGGCTTGGGGAAGTTTGGTGGGTCCTTATTAATTACACGGAAAGCTTTGCTGGGAACCACACTATGCCCGTTGTCAATAAGATGTGCAAGGATGGTGCTTTTTATGCTCTTGACTTCCCCTTTGCTCAGCCATGCTGGAAGGTTTTCTCTTATTCATTTGGATAGGCACCGACTCATGCGACCAATATAACGTGCTCCACAGGAGCAAGTTAATGAATTAATGCACATGGAGGCGGTCTAAGCTGGTAACCTATCCTTACCTTCGCCTCGTAAAAAGAGGGTTGGTTGAGAACATAATCTGAGGTTTCGCTGTTGGGAACGTTTGTGTTACGGCTTGGTTTAGGCGTCTTTTCAGGAGTTCACTAACCACATACCCTTGAAAGGGCACTTTGAGGAATAGTTTTCTTTTCTTCGGTAACCTTGGCAGGTTTCACTGGTCTTACGACAAGATGCTTTGTAAAAAACCGATCAGGGTATTTCGTTCTCTCGAAGTAGGTTCTGGATTTTCCAAAGCTCCTCCTCGATACTATTTGCCGAGAAAAGATTTCTAGCCATTTGCGCTAAGCAACGGACTAGATTGCGTTTCTGTTGGAGAGGTACAAAACTGCCAAAGTTCGTATATTGCCCAGACCAGGTTTTCTTTGCGATAAATGCTCCTTCGGATGCTGCCGTCAGGTATTCTGCTTAGAAGGACATCTACGAAAGGGAGTGAACCTGCTCTTTCCATCTCCAACGTGAATTTGATCGACGGATGTGCTTGGTTTACAGTGTTTAAGAGATCGTCTACATTTGTTTCTTCTGTGACAATTGCAAAGAAGTCGTCGACGTATCGGCCATAGTTTTTAGCTTATTGATCTGTCCACTTAGCTGAAATATCTCCAGCTTGCCCATAAAGACATCAACTAGGAGAGGTTCAAGTGGCGAACCCATACCAATAGCATTTATTTGTCTGTATAGCTGGTTGTCAAAAAGGAACTGCACATTTAACGTGCATCTTAGATATAATACTTTCAGTGAGTTTGTCGGTATTACTGTTTCTTGTTCACTTGACGTCTTAAATAAATTCGAAGGTATCTCGGAAGCTACGTGGCGCTAGCTGACATTATATTGCTTTATTTTCTCTGCTAACCGATAGTTCAACGGTCAATTTCGACGATGTCCACCGTATTCTCCATGGGAGGGTGGTGCAGGGACGGTGACCTGCGCGTGAATTAGTTTTAAGTGATAGTAGTCTTGCGCTGCAGCTACTGCACTCTCTCCTCCTCCTCAACCTGAGCCCGTTTTCATTACAAAGTCAAGAAGACCGGAGATGGGAGAGGGTGCAGGTGGCTGGCGCGGCTGGAGCCGCCCCTGGCCGAACCACCACACCTGACTCAGATCCCACGGAGTGGGAGTGCCATAAAGTCCACATTAAGAAGCAGCCATTGCAGCCTGACTCACAGTCCACCAGTCAGCCACTCCACACAAAACACACATTGGCTGACCACGCGGTCCGAGTTATCCTGTCAGTTGGCAACCTTTCAAGTCACGGCTTTTAGCGCACCATGTTAGTTTTAAGTGCGTCAAATTGTTTATAGTGAGAAAAAATTTCTGAGCTGTCGATCTCTCTCTCTCTCCCCCACCCTCACATTGCGCGCATTGGCTGACGGGTCGGCGTACCCGTCTTCGCACGCCACAACACGACCTGGCCCTCATTAAGCACACACCAGGATTCACTAAAGCAGGGGATATGGAGGAGCCATCGCCGTCTGACTCCCAGTCCACTGGTCAGCCACTCGACACACACAGAACATACGCTGGGCCAACGTCGTGGTCTGGTGTAAGCGTCAGATTGGCAGCCTTCCAAGCCATGGTTTCTAGGAAACCGTTATATTTTCAGGTACGTGATGATGATGGTGAGGGAGTTGTCTATGTATTGGTGTAGATAATGGGTTCTGATGTGACTTAGCCTCCGGTGGTTTACCGCAGGATGTCATGGATGCGCATGTGACCGAACAGGCCTATGCGATGAGTGGATGCGCGAGGATAGCGAGGGCAGTGGACACGGCGATCTCTGCTGTGTGTTGGTGCTCTAAGCACTGGTTCACCAGTCTCTGTACGATGGATTCGCAAGTGACCAACCAGGACGATGCGTGAGGTGAATGTGCGGTCGCATTGAGGCCAGTTTAGGGGAGCATCCCCATCGCTGATGGTGGTTGTGGTAGTGAAGGCGAAGGCGGTGATGGTTGCGGTGGTGGGTGTAACAGGTGATGAGTATTGGGACGTGGTCTTTATGAGGGTGGGAGAAATGGAGCTGATGCCAGCGGCGAGGGAGGTGGAGTTCGAAGAAGTGCGGGCAGAATTGTATGTAAAAGTTTGGAATTGTCGGATTGTTGGTGCATTGCATCCGCAGATGTCCGACCAGGCCGATTCGCGCAGGGAAAGTGTGTTGACAGCGTGGGCACGTTGGAAGGGCCTGGGCATTGGCGGTATTGGTCCGGGGTGCTGGTGAACTTTCGTGCCACTCTTTTGGTCTTGGCGGTGGCTATCCTGTTGGCTTCGTAGATTGCTGCCCCTGTCTTCACTGTCCTTCTCCAAGCAGGTCAGTTCTGGGCGAGGTCCTCACAGGTTGCCGGGTTGATCTGCAGTTGCTTCAGGGAAGTCTTCAGAGTGTCCTTTTAGCGTCGTAATTGACCCCCTTGTCGATGAGAACCCAAAGCAACATCTCAATAGAAGAGTTGGTTGGGTAGTCGTTTGTCGTTTATCCTAACAAAGGTGGCCGCTCCATCGCAGTTGCAGTTGTTTCAGCCGAGCATAAACGCTGAGAAGGCCTGTTCGTTCCAACACTTCCGTGTCCATTATCCTGTCTTGCCATGTCAGCTTTAGTATTCTGCGAAGGCAGCTGAGGTGAAAGTGGTTGCGCTTTCGCGCCTGCTTTTGGTAGACCGTCTACGTTTCCGCTCCATACAGCAGCGTCGGCAATATGACAGCTTTGTACATCTTGAGTTTGGTGGTGAGGTGAAGACCGTGTCGATTCCAGACCACGTTCTGCAGGCGTCCAAAGGCTTGGCTGGCCTTGGCGATCAGATGGGCAAACTCATCATCGACTTTGGTGCTGCAGGAGAGATTGCTGCCCAGGTACGTGAAGGTATCCACAGCTTTCAGTTAAGAAACATTGACATTGATGTGAGCTGCGGAGTAGGTGGTATTGGGCGGTGGCTGATGCATTAAAACAATTTTCTCAGTGTTGATGCGAAGTCCAAAGTTGTCACAGGTGGCAGCGAAGAGGTCCTTGCTCCTTTGCATTTCCTCTGCTAACCACTTTGCTATGACATGATGAGGAGGGTTTCGAATGTCTAAACTCAGACGAAGTGGCAAGCCTTCTTTGTGGATCTTCGGTAGACCATAGAGTCGAGGGATGTGTGTACCTACTGGTTTGAGGCGTGCGAGGTCATGGTTGCTTAAATAACCCCGAGTCGGCATCTATCCAAAAGAATAAGAGAACACCTCCCAGCATTGCTGAGCAAAGGGGAAGCCAAGAGCATGAAAAGTGCCATCCTTGCACATCTTGTTGACACCGGGCATAGTTTGGATTCCAGCGAAGCTTTCCGTGTAAGTTATAAGGTCCCACCAAACTACCCCAAAGCCACTGGGTCAATGTCAACTAGCAGCAGCAGAACCGACTGCCATTGTGTTGAAGAAACTGGTCTTGTACGCACAAATGTGTTTTGCCGAATTGCATTTCCAAAGTGACGAGCTGTTGACATAGTAAAGAGGGTTGATTTACATGTTCCTTCATGTCTCTGTTACCACAACATTAAAGGTCCGGGTCTCTATAACGACTGAAAAGCTGAGATAGCTTGCCAATTCAGCGAGTTCAAAATGTATACTTACCCTTTTCCCACACACACCAGTTAAGCAGGTTCCATTTGGTGACGTGGTCGTCAAGGGTACGAGAGCACCTGTTGGTGCATTTCGAAGGTGACTTTAAACAGCCTTAGTCCAAATCACCAGATAAACGCCGGTCACTGCGTCTAGGTCAATGGGTGCGCAAAACTGCATAATTTCATGCGTTTACCTCTACTAACCACGGTATAGTTTGAGATATCCAGTTTACGAAACGCGGACTCTTGCGTGTCAAAAAAATGCTCTGCTCGTACCACAGGTGCTCTGGCCTCAAGCTAACTGCCCGAATTCTAGCACGTAATTTGACGTAGGATAATAGTTCTCAGTTGCCATCCGCCTTGATCTGTTAGACCAGATCCTCCACTCTTAAAACTTACTGAAATGTGCACACGAACTTGTCAGGCTCGTTGTTGATCGCAAAGCAGACACAAAAGTAGCATATACCGGAAAAGTTCCGATGAACCCGTTTTAAACACTTTTTTTCCAAAGAACCCTCCATTTACCTGCTTTATGGTTACCTTCCCCTATTTGGCAATGTCTTGTATGTAGGCATACGATAGTTCTCAACAAAACAACACCACATCTGCACAATCACTATTCCGTTTAATTTAATTTAAGTAGGTAATTGCATTTACTCAAACTGAAGCGGGAGAGGTAGGAGCAATACACTTGTCTGGTCAACATGATGCACGAAAATCTTAATGTGTTTGGGTATGCATAGGGCAAGTTTAACACTTCAAAAGGGGAATTGGCTTGACGTATTCACCGAAGTCGGAAATCGTAGGCAGGAGAGTGATGGGTGAATGAGGAAGATGGCGACAGGTGACACTATCACGAGTGGTGAAGTATGCGGGCACCGGAACAGAGTAATGATTTAGCCTGTGCCAGCATCCTCTCTGAGCACAGGATTGTGCTGCTCAATCATAACCAGAATACCCTGTTGTTGTGACTTTGCATTAAACTCGAAAACACCACAGCATATTCAAAAAAGATTTGAAAGAACCCATAAAATATATTATTTTCACCAGGTTTTCTGGGATGAAACGCAAAACTTCACCCATCGACTTTTCCTAGATATTTCAACAGATATCCTTGAAGTTTTCGGTGAAAACGTCGGGTCAACTTACATATAGATTAACTGTGATCCACAGAAGACGTATTTGCCTAGACGCGCGCACACATGAGAGTTCGACCGTCCTTTTCGTTGATCTTAACCGTATGCACCACACCAAAGTGGTGCAGGAAAGGCGACTTGCGCTGCATTATAGAGATATTAGACTTGCACTGCACTTACCTCACTCTCTGTTCTATCCCCTCCCCATCTTGGCTCAGTGTCAAGACACAGTCAGGAAGACCGAATATGGGATAGAGTGCAGGCCCACGCACTGTGGCTCACCAAAAACAAGAACACAACAGCAAGGGGGGCAACTTGGATCGAGCTGAGTTGGAGTGCCATAAAGGCCATATTAAGAAGGAGCCATTGCAGCCTGACTCTCAGTCCACCAGTTAGCCGCTGCGCACAAACGCAAACACTGGGTTGACCACACGGTTAGAGTTATACTTTCAGTTGGCAACCTGCCAAGCCTTAACCCGTACACAAAAGTGAACTGTCACCTTAATCATAACCCTAGCCCTGCGCTAAACAACCCTTAGCCTAATCGGTCAGAAATTTCTGATCGCTGATTCGGACACCACAGTCAGCTCCTCAGCACAATTCTTGGAGTAACTTCAAGGGTTAAGCCACCTGCCAAGCGACGTCATGGTATTTTTTGATGTCATGTCCCTTTTTGCTTCTATTCCGCAGTACCTGGCAGTCGAAAATATTGAATTACACCAAGGAGACAAATACGGTAAAATGGAGAATTGCCTCAGACAGACCCCATTTCTCCAACTCCCGAAGTGCTGTCTCAAGACCTACTTTACGTTTGATGAAAAAATCTATGGTCAGGTGAGGGGCAAGCCAATGGGTTTGTTGATTTCAGGACTCATAGCTGAGGCGGTCTTGCAACGGTTGGAGTCACTGGTCTTCTGACTCCACAGATTAAAACTCCGGGCTCGGTTTGTGGAAGATACCTTCGTCGGCATCGAATTGGGTCAGGTGCTGATATTCAAAGGACGTCGCAACGCCGTCTTCCCGGACATTCAATTTACGATGTAGGTGGAAGAAAACAACCAGCTGACCTTTCTGGATGGCCACAGTTACCATGGAGATTATGGTTTTCTGAAAATCACAGTGCTCAGGAAAGCAACAAATACGACGCAAGTACTTAACTTCAACAGAAACCACCCGATCAGTCACAAATGTAGTTACGTAGGGACACCTTAACGGCGCGTCGAGGTGCATTGCAGTGAAACGGAAGACAAGGTTGCTGAGGTGCAATATCGTCGACGGGTACTAAGAGCAAACGGTAATCCGCACAACGTTGCCAACCGGTGCATATGCAAACAACAAGAGAGACTAAATCCGATTGGTCCTAAATTCTTGTGAGCTCTTCCGTACGTGAAGAACATCTCGAAAGCCGTCAGTCATTTTCTCACTCCACTTGGAAATGGGGCTGCACACAGGCCAGAAGCAACAATCAGGCACCGAGGTATGAGGCCGAAAGACCCACTGCCACGGTAGGAAACGCTCGGCGTTGTTTACCGGATCTGGTGCAGTTTTCGACAAAGCAACTTCGTCGGAGAAACCAGGAGATTACTCTGGAGATGAATGGCCGAGCTTGGAGCTGCGTTGGGGAGGAAAGACGCTGGCTCTTAGGTTGCAGCCTACTCGACGGGACTCAGTCATATTTTCAAGTTTTATGGGGTCAAAATACTCGCAAGAGGTGATAACCGCGTGATCCACAAGATGCTCGAGTTATGGTTCTCAGGCCCACAAGCGCAATGAACCCCCGTTCCCATATTCCATGTTGAGGCATCAGCTGAGCAGGGAAATTGTTCAGTGGGTAGGACGTTGGCGGCCAACACCTTTACTGGCAGTGAGACACATTTTTGGGTCCTTATCACGCCCGCATCCAACATGGATGATGAAATCATGGCCATTAACAACTCGGACGTGGACGGTCAAGCTATCATAACATCAATTACGACCCCCAGGGGTGATCGCGAGAGTTGCTAATTACAGTACCATGTGATCGCGTGATCACTACGTACTATAAATACTGCTCACATTGTGCATCTATCACCCTTTCTGCTACTGTCTCTGATGATGGTTTCGAGTGGATTTCTAGGCCTGCCATTATTGGTGAGGAAAATGGTATATGCGGAAGCGATGACTTTAGTTAGTATTGATGACAGTGGAAACGAACATATCCGATTCTTGCTCTGAGCGTTCGTTGGCAATGCGCGCATGTTGGGAGATGTTAGGTGCTTGCATAAATGCCCTGCGGTATTCCAGATTTGCGTGTCTCGCTCCTTGCTTTGAACTTGTCTACTTTATGAATCTCTACAATTTTTTTACCACTACGAGTGCCGGTGCAGGATAAAGAAGCCCGCGGAAATTTGACCTGAGGGAAAGCCTTTTGAAAAAGGTTAGTAACAGTTTTAAAAAATCAAAGTAATCCGTTCTTTTCTGCATCCGATTGGGAAACGTTGTTTTCCTCCAAAGCATCATACAAGTTGTGCTTATTCATTCTTTCTTCTGTAACATCGTCTCAAATTCCTATGAGTTATTTTTCCCAGAGTTAAATATGTGAGGGGCTAAAAGATCGTTGATGAGAATAAATTCAGGGCTGTATTACATACCAGCCAATATCGCAAAATCATTCGATTGTTGTTTTGTATTGAGAGATATCATATATATCCTAGTTTCTTTACGCTATGTGAATACTGATTTCGTTAATTACTGGTACAACTTTGATTTCAAAGATACTCTTAGGTAAAATTGCATGATGAACTAGCTTGACGGATCAACAGTTCCACCTTCGTAGCCCGACGACGTCCACCGTATGCTCCATAGAAGGGTCGTGCAGGGGCGGTGACTTGCGCGTTGATTAGTTTTAAGTGATAGCAGACTTTCGTTGCAACTACCGCAAACTCTCCTCCTCCCCCACCTGAACCTGGTGTCAAAAAAGTGACAAGAAGACCAAAGACGGAGAGGGCGCAGGTGGCAGGCGCGGCCGGAGCCACCGCTGGGCTTGCCAGCACATCTGGCTTTGAGCCCACGGAGTGGGAGTGCCAGAAAGACCACATTACGAAGGAGCCATTGCAGTCTGAATTTCAGTCCACCAGTCAACCTCTCCACACAAAACGCACACTGGGCTGACCACGCGGTCCGAGTTGGCAACCTTTAAAGCCATGGCTTTTAGCGCACCGTGATATGTTCAAGCCCCTCAGATCGTTTATAGTGAGGAAAATGCACTGAGCTGTCGACCTTACTCTCTCCCCTACCTCCATAATCAGTCCACCGTCCGAGCCAGTTAGTTGCCTGATGCGGGGAGTGGACGCAGTGGCTTACAGAGCTGGCATACCCATCCTCGCGCGCCACAGCACGAACTGGCTCAATTGACAAACACCAGGATTAATAAAACGTGGGGGTATGAGGAGCCCTTACCGGATGAGAGAACCAGGCTGAGAATCGAGGTAACACAGAAAAAGCACGTCAGAAGAAGATGTGATAGCTGGAACAAGACGTCTATTGGCCTGACGTTTCGGATTCTCACTTGAACCCATCTTCAGAAACACTATAAGATCAGAATTCATAGAAAGCATTTGCCAGGCCACCATTTGCTTAAAATAGTTAGCAGTACTCGTGTTCACAGTTCGGGGTCATATTTGATATGATGATCGTTTGTCGGTGCGTAACCGAGTCGTTAAAAGCTGTGATTTCATGCCCGCTGTGAATTCTTGGCCTATCGATTGCTCTGCAATTTGGCTCACTTTCACCTCCTTGCTGGTCACACGCGCCCTCCTCTCTTGGCTAATTATTTTGACCAGGTAAATCCGCAACGCAAAATATGGAGGTAAGAGGGCATTAAATTAGATAAATGAATGCGGTCCAGAGAATGATGACTCAAGCAGCTTGCGACTCACGCAATTGTCACGCTTTGCGCTAATTTCGGCCTCGTCGGACTAGAAAGTGTAGCTGGGTTCCGTTGGATGAGCCGCGATCAGGGAGTTATTGTCATTCCTCCTGTTTAGCGCTGATGCGTGGTCGGCCATTCGCGTTTGAATTAATCTTCCAGTTTCCCCATAATTTTTTTGTCCGCAACCGCACCGAATCTAAAAAACGAATCAGGACTTTCTTGCACTCAGAATGGGTCTTTCGACCTCGTTAACTGGTGCCTCTGGGCGATGTGCAACTCCAGCTCTGAGTAGTGTGAGGAAGCGGCTGACAGTTTCCGAGATGTTCAGTACGTATGGGAGCGCTCACCAAAATTGGGGGGCGATTAAAGTTTGTTTGTCGTCGCGTTTATGTATGCATCGGCTGACGAAGTTGTGCGAACAAACATTTTGTCTCAGCGTCCATTGAAAGTATTGTAGATAAATAACCTTGTCCTACGGTTAGCAGAAATGTGTTTCGACATATCCGCATAGCGCCGTCCCGCAAGTTCATTTATGGTTGATTGGATGGTTGTCGAAACTTAGTACTTGCGTTGTATTAGACGCTTTCCTGAAGACTTTAGTTTTCGACCTCCAAAATCTTTGCGACAGGCGATAACATCAAGTAAATCTAGCTGGTTGTTTTCTTCCTCACTCATCGTGAATCTTATGTCCGGGAAGTTGGCGTTGAAATGTTCTTTGAATTCCCGCACTTAATCCCGTCCAATGAAGACGAAGGTGTCATCTACATACCGCATTCAGATTTTCGGTTTTTGGTGTCGGAAGAGCAGGAACTCGAATCGTTGAAAGACTGCCTTAACTATGAAGATCGAAATTGGCGAACACATTGGCATACCTTTCACCTGCTTCGTACACGAGCCGACAGTGACGGTTCTCTGGCCTGCATTGAATTTCTACGCATAATGACCTCCCGCCTCCATATTCAATGCTAATATTTTTCCTGGTCAAAATTATTAGCCAAGCCGGTAGAATGCGGTTGAGCAACAGTCACGGTGACAGCAAGTTATGTTGCCGGGAAATCGCCGTGCCAAAAATCGACAGCGACTCGGGTACGGACCGTCAAGTAATAAGTGCATAAACTCTCAGCGAGAAACACGAAAAATACTACTTAGTTTAGGTATATAGTAACCTGGCTACTGCGTCCTATAAATACTGCGCCCCTTGTACCCCTAGAAGCCTTTTCTGCGACAGTCTCGCATGATGACTTCCAGTGAGAATCCGAAACGTCAGGTCAAATAACTTCTCGTTGCTCGATGGGGACAGATTGAGGGTCCATTCAGCAATGCTGATATTCCCGGTCGTAAACGACACGAAAACGATCCCGTGGCTCAAGGGTTAGAGCTTTAGACCTATAGTTACCTGGTTTCGTTTTTGAGCCTCGAGTGGTGCATCACCTGGGTTCGTGTATGCCCGTTTGATGACGGCTAATAAGCTGGAATACGCCATTCCAGTCTCCTTTGTCTTTCTTGTTTATGTTCTTCTGCCTAAAAACTTCTTGTTCCAAAGATCGCAGCTTCTTCTTCCGACATGATTCCTGAAATTTGCCTGTTCGATGTTATCAGCACGAGTCAGGATGCTCTGTTTGCAGTCGGATGGAGAATGTGCAACTTTTTGACGGTTTCTCTTACAACTTGCCTTAAATAACCAAACTGTGAAGAATGTAAAACTAGGAACCTTCATGGTTTGCAGTCACATTTGATATCATCCGTAGCATCATCGTACAGAGGAAGGGCGAAATATGAGATGGAGAATGTACAAGGCCAGTGCTTTGGTAAAATGTTGGATAAATAAGTCAAGCATAAAAATGGACAAACATCGTTATGTCTTGATTAAATATTCGCAATAATAGCCAGACTTGTCGTGGCGTGAAGCTCATTTGTGATGCAACCTTCAGGTGACGATGGAGGCAAGCGAAACCAGAAGTTTGGACACTCTTCCTCCGAGAAGTAAGAATCAGCCTTCGTTTCGTAGCAATCGAAAGATCAGCGCTGTCTGGAAGCATACAGGCCAAGTATAAATGAACCAAGGGGAGAAGAAAAAAGATAGCGAAGACAATGGTAGCGGTGGCGGCGAGGGATGGAAGGCCACGATGTGAACAGGAGCGTAAGGCAGTGTGTACTAGTAAAGTGCCAAGTGAAGGGCCCCGTTTAGAGAGCATGCTACAGAACACTGCATCTCCTCCGCCAAAGATACGAGGTAGGTTCGGCAACGATTGTGATCAGTAATCGCGTTCGTCGACATGTTGGACGTTTCCTCCGACAGAGTGGGGAGCGCGGGTAGGGCAAGAGGGGAAAATATGGCTATTTCTTCTTTGTCACTGGTTGGTGTGGTGCCCAAGCTGGTGATGGAGTCGAAACTCCCCTGTCCGGAATCCCTGGAAGTCAGAAGGTCCATAGAACACGGTCGAGACGGGCCATCTTCAACGCTGCCATCACTGCTGTACTCGGAGGTGGATCGCTTAAGCTTTTGTAGCTTTTTTCTAGGCTTTGTTGATGAGGGAAAGAACTCCGTAAGCAGGACAACAGGTCGACCACGACCGATCGCGTAGGCTGCCTAAAAACGGAGGAAGCTGCATTAATTGAGGAGACGGTCTGCAGCGCAGGATTCGTAAAATAAATGGTCTGCACTTTGAGGGATCAGGATCACCCAACGATATGTCCGCCATAACATGGTGAATTAAAAGATATTCTAACTACTCTCTTACACAGCATTCCCTTCTCCTTCGGCATACGGATTAAGAGGTAGTTTTAGGCGTTGCAACGTAGCAAAGAAAAGCAATTCAACGTAGACAGCCTCATTTAGTCTTGTGAGTACACAAAAAAACGAATTAAGGGTGAGGATTAATTGTATGGCACCCTAAACAGGACAGAGAAGTGTGAGCCCCATGGTCAAGCATTAAAGATGGTCATGCCAGGAAGGGAACTTCCGGTGTCTTTGTAATTGCACTAGTCCCTTACCCTAACTTAAAACTTAACCTGCAGTGAACACTAACCCCGACATTCCACATATGTTTAATCCTAACTTACTGTTGAAGCTTATCTTAACCCTAACCGTAAACATAACCCTAAACATAACCCTAATATCCCTGCAACTTGGCAGGCGGCTCCTGTTCTCGTCCTGTTTAGGGGGCCACACAAGTCATCCTTACCGACCTCTGACATTCTGAGGTCAAATGCTACCTCAAGAAAGAAGGGTTTCGTTATTGACTATGTTATTTATAAGAAGGAAAGATAGGGAAATTTCGCCGAATGAATGGTGTGATACGACCGCTGACATCCAAGAAAAACCTCCGAATCACATTAGGGTAAGTCCGTTGGACATCAGGTGCCTTATTTGGCAGATAGTCATTTCGCCAAAAGCGCCGACGACCAAGATCCTCCCTGAGAATAATTATTCATTGAAATTGAGCTGGACTAGAGAAAGGAAGACTTTTCTAGCAATCATTTAATACTCGCCCTTACTCACCTTCCATGCTCCAATGAAAAACAAGGTCAAATCAACTGGTGATGAATTGCACGCGGTGATCGATTGAGTGTGAATCCAAAAATATCTTATTCTTTAAACGTCCACGAACCTGATTCAAATGGATGTGACCCCTTATTGATGGGAATTCGCTTAAGGGAAAAGGACGATGGAACCGCTACAGACTGGCCGTCAGCCCAGAGGCTCGAGACATCCGGCAACTACCTGACCCTCGAAATCCCAACTTTTAGCACCAGTTGGACATATCATAACAAAGTAAGTAGGTGCAATGTTCCAAGGTCGGCCCTTGTGGTGACCCTTACGGCGCAAGCCACCGATGCATTGAGTTCACATGTACTTTTGATTATATTCAGGGGCTACTAAAACCACGTAGGCAGCTAAGAATATTTACAAGTTCAGTCCGTAGCTAGCTCACTCAGCCACCGGATAAAGCAGGAATTCGAACGATGCACCAAATGTGGAGCGAACTGAAACATTCTAATAAGGAAAACGAGGCGTTCGATAAACTCACTATACTGTCATGCCACTGGGCTGTAATGGACTACACTCAATCCTTATTACTGTTTAAATAAGGTAACATTCACCGATTACTGAGTGTGAGGTTTTTGCGCAGTTTCCTACCAAAAATACAAAAAGTGTTGAGAAAATGATCAGTCTGACAATAGAGTGTAGGAACGCAAAAGCCCAACACTCGTTGATCGACGAGCTCATTATGTGACCGCCACGCATACTATTGAGTCCGGCCGGACTTCCACTTGGCTTATGCAAGAGCTATCAGCGGAATATAGTATATAATATAGAATAGGTGTAGTATCCTTGTTCATTCACGTGAAAAGGAGCGTTAAGGACAATGGGCTCCTTTCCAGTGTGCCTTTACTGGCCTTATAAATAATCCTTATCAAACCAATTGATCCGTAGACTATTCGGATAGAAACATAATTTTGAGGGATCCATGCCATTGTGCTTTAATGGAACAGTACCAATATTATGCACAGCCGCCTCGTACGAATATAAACATTTACTGTGGATGAGAAAGCTGAGTATGTTTAGCTGTTTCAATTGATTCGCTGATGCCGCTGATCGGAATGAACGAGGGCTGGAGTGAGTGCTACGCTTACACAAATTTTTGTCGATCCAACCATGCGGACAGACGTTCAGGTGGCAAGAAGTGAAATGTACAAGTTCGGGCCTGTAACTGAGGATCGATAAGCTGGCATAGTAGTGAGTCTTTTCTAAAATGCTTCAAGAGGAGTAAAGCAGACGCATAAATATTGCCCAACGCTGTGCAATGTTTGCGTTTTCAACGACATATTCTTGCAAAACAACGAGGGATCAGGCGGATAAGATTTCAATCAACTCAAATATATTTCAAATTCTTAAACTGCCGTAAAAATCCCAAGGGCAGAAAAAACAAAAGATAGTTAGCCAGCTCTCTTTTCGTAGGCGAAAGATGAAGCACGTGTCATGTTTTCAAGTAAAGCCAATCGATAATATTCCCACATGTTTTCTGGAAACAAATCTAGTCTTATTTTGTATTTAAGTATCATGCCTGTCGCTAAATATGGGAATATTTTAGACGGAAAAAGAACCTTCCTGAACTGTTTTCAGAATCAAGTTTTTTACAAATATATTTAAAAGTTTTAAACTGCCGTAAAAATCCCAAGGGCAGCAAAAACAAAAGATAGTTCCTAGCTCTCTTTGCGTAGGCGAAAGTTGAAGCACGTGTCATGTTTTCAAGTATAGCCAATTAATTATATTCCCACATGTTTTCTGGATACAAATCTAGTCTTATTTTGAATTTAAGTATCATGCCTGTCGCTAAATATGGGAATCTTTTAGCCGGAAAAAGAGTCTTCCTGAACTGTTTTCAGAATCAAGTTTTTTACAAATTTAAGGTAAATAGTGCTGGTGTTAGTGTTAATATCCTATACCACGTATGATATAGATTTTCTCCTAAAATGCTATAAAGGGTGTCTGAGGTAGTTCAGATTCGAAATCAAATCTGAAGATTTTAAAGATGAGGATAATTTTATCTTGGAAGTAAAGGTAGTTGGTTGTCAATTATTTTTCTAGAGCGTAAAGGTTATTCTAGTTATCGTCGAATTAATAATACTGTGCACTGTTTCTCGTCGGTCCATTGACAAACGTGTCATCGTCATAGTGTACCCATAACGTGGGGTTAACCAGTGGTAGCTTTTTATTTTTGTATCGTTTCTTCCGCTAGGAAGCCAGAGATGGGTGAGCCCATAGGGGCTCCCTTTCGCTGTTGATAGAACTCTTGTGAGAATGAAAAATTCGTTTCTAGGCATCAGTCTAAGAGTTCAAGCAAGGCAGATGTAGGAACATCCACGTCATAAGTGTGAAGTAATTCTTCTGTTTATCACCTTGTCAGATCTAATGGTATGGATGTGAAGAGAGAAGCAACATCGAAAGGCACCCTTATTTAATGAGCTGCAAAGTTGAGTCTTCTTAATTTGTCCAGAAACCCTAGTGTTGTAAATGGATGTTTCACAATTCTTCCGTAAAATAAGAACGTGTCTGAACTCGTTGAAAAAGACACCTGCGGAAGCATCAAATTTACGTGGCATACAAACCAACAACTACACTTCGAAACAAGCTTGTACACCCTAAGGATGAGGTTGGCTATTTAGATAAAAAGAAGTCGTTTACAAAATCCCATGTACACGTTGTAATATGATGTATTGCGGCCAAACAGAAAAATCGGTCTCTACACGCCTACACAAACATCAGTTGGCTGTAAAGAGACGAGACCACCTGTCTCAAGTTACCATGCATAGACTAGAAACTGGACACAAATTTGCATGGGACAAAACTCGCATTGTTGGCTTCTGCCCATCGAAAAGATGCTGGGAATTCTAAGAGGCCATTCATTCTGATGACTCGTGCATTACTTTACATAGAATTGGATGCCGTGTCTAAGAATCTCAAGGAAAATTGAAAAGGCGGTAGACAATCCGAATGAGATGTACAGCCACAATGAGAGCTATTGGCAACTATGATACAGCTATGACAGCTATTGATAGAGCAATATCGACTAACCAGCAAATTTTAAATTTTAAATGTTTTTTGCGCACTTAACACAATTCTGATGACGACCTGGGGAACCGACGTCAAAAATTTACCAATGCAGTTTACTATTTACCAAAATAACCCATTTACCTTTTTTAAACTACTTGGGATGCCTGTCTTCCAATTCATATATATATATATATATATATATGATAGTGTGGGGCTCACCGATCTGCTTAAGGAACATGCATGTTCCGTTGTGCCCTGGAGCTCAGACTAGAGCCCTCGCAGGCGGTCGCATAGCGACGTGTAGCATATGATTGAATGGAACCGACAAAAGACAAGGGGAGACCGGAATGGCCATTTCTGGCTTATTAGCCGTCATCAGCCAGTCATACCCAATCCCAAGTGTGGCACACCTGGGATTCGAACCCGTGACCTTTGGCATTTGAGTCGAACGCTCTACCATTGAGCCACGGGCTCGTTGTTTTTGTCGGTTGTGATCGGGAATATGATGATAGTGTGGGGCTCACCGATCTGCTTAAGGAACATGCATGTTCCGTTGTGCCCTGGAGCTCAGACTAGAGCCCTCGCAGGCGGTCGCATAGCGACGTGTAGCATATGATTGAATGGAACCGACAAAGACAAGGGAGACCGGAATGGCCATTTCTGGCTTATTAGCCGTCATCAGCCAGTCATACCCAATCCCAAGTGTGGCACACCTGAGATTCGAACCCGTGACCTTTGGCATTTGAGTCGAACGCTCTACCATTGAGCCACGGGCTCGTTGTTTTTGTCGGTTGTGATCGGGAATATGATGATAGTGTGGGGGTTCACCGATCTGCTTAAGGAACATGCATGTTCCGTTGTGCCCTGGAGCTCAGACTAGAGCCCTCGCAGGCGGTCGCATAGCGACGTGTAGCATATGATTGAATGGAACCGACAAAGACAAGGGAGACCGGAATGGCCATTTCTGGCTTATTAGCCGTCATCAGCCAGTCATACCCAATCCCAAGTGTGGCACACCTGGGATTCGAACCCGTGACCTTTGGCATTTGAGTCGAACGCTCTACCATTGAGCCACGGGCTCGTTGTTTTGTCGGTTGTGATCGGGAATATGATGATAGTGTGGGGCTCACCGATCTGCTTAAGGAACATGCATGTTCCGTTGTGCCCTGGAGCTCAGACTAGAGCCCTCGCAGGCGGTCGCATAGCGACGTGTAGCATATGATTGAATGGAACCGACAAAGACAAGGGAGACCGGAATGGCCATTTCTGGCTTATTAGCCGTCATCAGCCAGTCATACCCAATCCCAAGTGTGGCACACCTGGGATTCGAACCCGTGACCTTTGGCATTTGAGTCGAACGCTCTACCATTGAGCCACGGGCTCGTTGTTTTTGTCGGTTGTGATCGGGAATATGATGATAGTGTGGGGCTCACCGATCATATGCTACACGTCGCTATGCGACCGCCTGCGAGGGCTCTAGTCTGAGCTCCAGGGCACAACGGAACATGCATGTTCCTTAAGCAGATCGGTGAGCCCCACACTATCATCATATTCCCGATCACAACCGACAAAACAACGAGCCCGTGGCTCAATGGTAGAGCGTTCGACTTAAAATGCCAAAGGTCACGGGTTCGAATCCCAGGTGTGCCACACTTGGGATTGGGTATGACTGGCTGATGACGGCTAATAAGCCAGAAATGGCCATTCCGGTCTCCCTTGTCTTTGTCGGTTCCATTCAATCATATGCTACACGTCGCTATGCGACCGCCTGCGAGGGCTCTAGTCTGAGCTCCAGGGCACAACGGAACATGCATGTTCCTTAAGCAGATCGGTGAGCCCCACACTATCATCATATTCCCGATCACAACCGACAAAAACAACGAGCCCGTGGCTCAATGGTAGAGCGTTCGACTCAAATGCCAAAGGTCACGGGTTCGAATCCCAGGTGTGCCACACTTGGGATTGGGTATGACTGGCTGATGACGGCTAATAAGCCAGAAATGGCCATTCCGGTCTCCCTTGTCTTTGTCGGTTCCATTCAATCATATGCTACACGTCGCTATGCGACCGCCTGCGAGGGCTCTAGTCTGAGCTCCAGGGCACAACGGAACATGCATGTTTCTTAAGCAGATCGGTGAGCCCCACACTATCATCATATTCCCGATCACAACCGACAAAACAACGAGCGCGTGGCTCAATGGTAGAGCGTTCGACTCAAATGCCAAAGGTCAATGGTTCGAATCCCAGGTGTGCCACACTTGGGATTGGGTATGACTGGCTGATGACGGCTAATAAGCCAGAAATGGCCATTCCGGTCTCCCTTGTCTTTGTCGGTTCCATTCAATCATATATATATATATATATATATATATATATATATATATATATATATATATATATATGGTAATGTGCGGCTCACCGATCTGCTTAAGGAACATTTATGATCCATTGTGCCCTGGAACTCAGACAGGGGGTCGCATAGCGACGTGTAGCATATGTTGATAATGTGGAACCGACAAAGACAAGGGAGACCGGAATGGCCATTTCTGGCTTATTAGCTGTCATCAGCCAGTCATACCCAATCCCAAGTGTGGCACACCTGGGATTTGAACCCACAACCTTTGGTAATTGAGTCGAGCGCTCTACCATTAAGCCACTGGCTCGTTGCTTTGTCGGTTGCGATCGGGAATATGATGATAGTGTGGGGCTCACCGATCTGCTTAAGGAACATGTATGTTCCGTTAAGCCCTGGAGCTCAGACTAGAGCCCTTGCAGGCGGTCGTATAGCAACGTGTAGCATATGATGAAATTGAATCGACAAAGATAAGGGAGACCGGAATGGCCATTTCTGGCTTATAAGCCATCATCAGCCAGTCATACCCAATCCCAATTGTGGCACACCTGGCATACACTTGGGATTGGGTATGACTGGCTGATGACGGCTAATAAGCCAGAAATGGCCATTTCGTTCTCCCTTGTCTTTGTCAGTTTAATTTCATCGTAGGCTACACGTCGCTATGCAACCGCCTGCGAGGGCTCAAGTCTGAGCTCCAGGGCACAACGGAACATACATGTTCCTTAAGCAGATCGGTGAGCACCACACTATCATCATATTCCCGATCACAACCGACAAAAACAACGAACCCGTGGCTCAATAGTAGAGCGTTCGACTCGAATACCAAAAGTCGCGGGTTCGAATCCCAGGTGTGTCACACTTGGGATTGGGTATGACTGGCTGATGACGGCTAATAAGCCAGAAATGGCCATTCCGGTCTCCCTTGTCTTTGTCGGTTCCACCTTATCAACATATGCTACACGTCGCTATGCGACCGCCTGCGAGGGCTCTAGTCTGAGTTTCAGGGCACAACGGAACATACATGTTCCTTAAGCAGATCGGTGAGCCCCACACTATCATCATATTCCCGATCACAACCAACAAAAACAACGAGCCCGTGGCTCAATGGTAGAGCGTTCGACTCAAAACCAAAGGTCGCGGGTTCGAATCCCAGGTGTGCCACACTTGGGATTAGGTATGACTGGCTGATGACAGCTTATAAGCCAGAAATGGCCATTCCGGTCTCCCTTGTCTTTGTCGGTTCCACCTTATCAACATATATATATATATAACCGATCTGTGAGTGCCCCACTACCATTGTTCATATTCCCGATCGAAACCGGCAAGACAACTAGCTCGTGTCGCAGTGGGTAGAACGTTGGACTTCTGCCCAACAAGGTCGCGAGTTCAAGGCTCGGTCGCCGCACCGCCTGGGGTTGGTTATGGCTGGCTGATGACGGCCAATAAGCCAGAAATGGCCATTCCAGTCTCCCTTGTCTTTGTCGGTCATGTTATTTTGCCTATATACTTAGCTGCCTTACGACTGCTGGCGGGGCTTGAGAGTTAGCCCCAAGACACAACGGGACGAGTGAGTCCTGTAACCGATCGGTGAGCGCCCCACTACCATTGTTAATATTCCCGATCAAAACCGGCAAGAGAACTAGCTCGTGGCGCAGTGGGTAGAGCGTTGGACTTCTGCCCAACAAGGTCGCGAGTTCGAGGCTCGGGCGCCGCAATGCCTGGGGTTGGGTATGGCTTGCTGATGACGGCTAATAAGCCACAAATGGCCATTCCAGTCTCCCTTGACTTTGTCGGTCATGTTATTCTGCCTATACACTTAGCTGCCTTACGGCTGCTAGCGGGGTTTGAGAGTTAGCCCCAAGGCACAACGGGACGAGTGAGTCCTGTAACCGATCGGTGAGCGCCACACTACCATTGTTAATATTCCCGATCGAAACCGGCAAGAGAACTAGCTCGTGGCGCAGTGGGTAGAGCGTTGAAATTCTGCCCAACAAGGTCGCGAGTTCGAGGCTCGGGCGCCGCAAAGCCTGGGGTTGGGTATGGCTGGCTGATGACGGCCAATAAGCCAGAAATGGCCATTCCAGTCGCCCTTGTCTTTGTTGGTCATGTTATTCTGCCTATATACTTAGCTGCTTTACGGCTGCTGGCGGGGCTAGGGTTAGCCCCAAGGCACAACGGGACGAGTGAGTCCTGTAACCGATCGGTGAGCGCCCCACTACCATTAACGCACACAGATCTATTGGCTTCTAAAAACAAGGAAGTTTTTTATGGTTGGCAAAGGACACGAAAAGGATCGGCCGACTTCGGTCAAGCTGTGATAGCGAAGGGTGAGACAAATGATATTGGGGTCGATTAAAACCGTTTCGGACTTATTTGCCTTCTTTCTATATACATATGGCAAAGTTTTTTTTATCGTAAGCCCGACAAAGGTACCAGCTATAATCCCAGACACATGTTGCACCGATTACTTCTACCACGTGACGCAGCTGCAAGGAGTTCACCTCCTTTGGGGATCCTCCAGCTTTCTCATTGCGGTTTCAGGTATATGAGCTCAAGAGAGTAATAAAGCTAACGATTTCCGGAAGTGTTAATTACGAGAAGTATTCATACCTCCATTTGTTCAACGATGCCGAAGGATGCTATCGTGAAGACATAAAGTAGTGCCCTGCATTGACTCTGGACAACATCCAATTCGGAGATTCTATCACAGTGATGATTGGGGAGAATATAACTGTGTCGGGATTCCTTCAGGTAGGAGACAAGGGCTGCCTTTTGAGCTTTGCAGGAGGACGCACAACCACCAAGGTAGATGTCAAACTTGTTTTCAGAACACCCCAAGAGCGGCGTTCGCATGGAGCAACACGACCTGATAGGGTATCCACGACCGTAAAATTCAAAGTTGGCCACAGCGTCGGTGTGCGGAATCCCCTTCTGTAGACACGTCAAAGACAATGAAATGGGTGTGATGGAAGAACAAACCGCGGTATAATGCATCGCCAAGCACTTAGTAAAAGATGAAATGCAGTACCAAAAGCCCAGGCACCATGGCGATATATAGGAAGAATTCGCTGCAAAGACTACAAGTTAAAAATCGCAAAAACCGTAATTCGGACGTGATGGTGGTGTCATCGGCATTTTGCGAGTTTCCTTCCCAAAAGTGTGCACTCGAAATAGACACTATCCGATGAGCTTTTTTTCAAAGGTAAACGTGTTTTAACTTCGCAGTAAGATGATTTTTTGTGAACATAGTCAGTGTGAGGCAGAGGGCAGATACTAACTTTGCTCATTACCTCAAATAATGGCATCATGAAGACTCAATTTAATGGAAGACCGCATGCTTGTTCATAAATTTGTTTTGAAAATTAACTGACTCACAAGTTAAATGATTTCACCTTACATTTTTTAACTTAACTGCTCAGAATACGAGGATTAAAGTTAACCTACACGGAGTCACGTGAGGAAAGCTTACACACATAGCCTGACTGTGAAATGGAATAAGGCAGATACTTTTTGCACTTAAACCAGTTCTCAGTAAATCATTTTTTTACCGCCATAAGATCGCTTCTAGGTTTTGGAAGTTCAGAATAGTTTTTCCCCTATTCGAGTTTTGCTTGGGTTAACCTCAGGATTTTACGTTGAAAATCTTATATGAACTGATGCTGGTTGAAACACACGATTAACTGCATATCGAGTAATTGCTGTGTCCGTAAAGATGTGTTAAATTCAAAATACTGACCAGGTTTTAACAGGAGAAATTTAAAACAAAATTGTCCAGAAAATCAAGGAATCCGAAAGGAGAAATTTAGTGGGAGCTGGTAACACAAGTGTTCACGCATGTAAAAATGGAAAACGGAATCATAAATTCGCTTACTTTGCCACAATAAGAACACGCTTGGACCTGAAATTAAACAAAGAGAGATTTGAGGAATTTTTCACGACATAGAGTTGTGTCGAGGAGAACGGTACGCATTTGGTGAAGTTGGAGTAGTTGATATAGAGAGGGGAAAATTGCACAAAGACGTCTCGAAAAGAAATCATATTGCATCATTTACGGTTTGCTGACACAACGGATTGTAGTATTTGACGGTGTTTAGGGGCGCACAGACAGTGCTTGTTAAAGGCGTTCGATCGGAAATTCACGAAGTTGAGGAACACTACAGCCACGCCTCTCACCCGGCTACGATGATACAATGGATACGCCAGCGACAGAATGGAGGATATCGGCGACTGCCAATCGTCTTGGTGTTCTGACGATGAACGCCTGTTCGCTTCCAAAGCATCTAGCACCGCATATTTTACTACGCCCATTAGTGTATCATGTTGGTCAGTTGAGGTCTAAGGTGCCCCTAGACGAGCCACGCGCTAGATGCGCAGGATCAACACAGGGGCCAAATCAGGGTGCGGCAGGCGGTTGGGATGCGGTCCAATGGGGGGGGGGGGGGGGGCGCCAAGCATGGGCAGGCGTAGGTGCAGGCTCATGCCGCACCTTAATCTCCCACTCCCTGGGATGTGATTCCCCTGCATCTGACCCTGCCTCCGGTTTTCTTAACTCTCTTGACACCGGGCGCAGGCAAGTAAGGTACTTTGCGCACAAGTCACCGTCACTGCACCACTCTTCTGTGGAGCATACGGTGGACAGTCGGATTCCGACGGTCGAACTGACGAAGTCTGAAAGAGAAGACAGCCATTGCCCTAGACGAATGTCCTGTTTGAACAAATATATAACCAATAGAAGTCGGGTTCTATGGAGATCGGCTGGTCAATTAGTAAGCTTGATTTTAAAGTCGTTGTATGATTAGACAGAGTAAAGTGGAGCTTTGTAGGTGATTCGCTTCGCTTGAGCACTTGAGACACCGTAGGAAGAACTTTAATGGGTTCACTCTATTACTCATTCTTACGGCTACATATGTCAACCACTTAAAAGTTGGGTTCTTCTAGAGATATCGCATAATTCCTGTACAACCCAAAACGTCTTCAGTCAAACCACGAAAATTGAAATACAAACGAAACGTGAAGGTCTATTAGAAAACCGATCATATAAGAAAATTTCTGAAACTAATGTTTCTGAACTGCGTTCTGGAAATCGCATCTTCGCTTCTATCGATAATTTCATCAAAATTTTCTGTCAGCTGCGGACTAATGTGATATTTATTAAGCGCGCATAAAAATCAGTGGCTGGTAAGTGCACAAAGGATGAAATTTAGCTGGAAAAGGGCATATGAAAAACTTACGTTCAGTTCAACCTGGGGAGAAGATGATGGAGGTCTGAAAATTAAGGAAAAAAAACAATGCGTTGAGACAAGATAAGCGCTTTGAAACAGAGTTAGAACGCTGTTGGTAGGGGGGAGGGAGGTGATTATAGAAGTACGTTTGGAGCGCACATCTAGTAAACCGTCAATCGAACTTCTTTAGAGCGAACGTGGGGGTGTTAAGGTGAATGCATCCAACCCCACTGGCATCAGAGCAGATTCTCAGTACATACCAGTTCACGCGCAGGCCCTCAAAGAGCCTTGCATACACACACACACCCACACAAATTTTAGGTAAGCACACCCATGCGTAGAAGAGAGAAGCTGAACTGCGTTTTGAGGATGCAGACGAAATGCTATTTCAGTCAACGCACACCACCCAGTAGATGGAAATTCCTCAATAGACTCTGGCAGATTCCAACATAGCTGATCGGGGTGGAAGAGTATAAGTAGAAACAAGTAAAGTTAAGTGTAAATGTGAATCCCGGAAGGCAATTGAGAAAACGGAGAAGTGATTTATCGAAATTCCTACTCTGTTGAGGGCATCTTCGTCCCAAAATGCAAATATCTCGTCATACTTACGTCATGAGCACACAAATGAGACATTATGAACAGCAAGAAAACGGGAATGTTTTGTTCTCAACTAAGGATACAAACACTAGAATATGCATTTATCCACTGTTGGCGGTAAACGGAGCAGTACGCGGAGAGGGAAGAACATATATACAATTTAAGTACCTGTTTTAACTAAAAGCCCGAGTATATAGAAAAAGCAGAAGAATATAAAATATTTTCCGTAATCTGAAATAGTCTAAATCCTTTTGTGGAAACTAAGTAATAAATAAAAAGCGACAGCATAGTCTCCCATAGTTTGATTCTATGATGGCCCTCATATTTGTATGAAAACAGTGGGTCGGTACTAGACGGCTATATGACACTATGTAAGCAAGGTCTGCCATTCCTTGCAGGTTAAAGGGGAACAAGACTCTGAAACCGTATGCCGCAATAGTTTGAAGCACCTTTCAGTGGAGAAAACTGTGCCCAGGTGAAAATACAAAAACTGTTAGCACCCAAATTAATTCCAGATCAACTCCAGCAAGGTGACACGCCGACTCTTGAATGAGCCTCTCCCTAGAATGGAGACATTCAACTATAGTCTGGACAAAGAAACTGTACAGAAAATCTGTTTCTTGCACACCCTTCATATGATGTTACGTCATTTTTTCCAACCTGAAACTTAAGGGAAGGAACGTATTAGCAATTATGACAGTATTGAGAGGCTCGCGTGCTTAGCTACATGTTCATCACAATATTTATATCGCGTGCTAAAAGGAGTAGAGTCAGTCTAGAAAAGTTAACCAACACCGAGAACTGCAGTGGGCGAGGATTTTGAATAATAGAATGGTCACTTTTGGCCTGGTAACTGTCAGTGGCCAGTAAATCTCGAAGCTCGAGTGAAGGCCTAACCAGGGTTTGGACCAAGGCCTGACTTTTAAGTTCGACCCGCTATCCACTATCCCGCTATCTTTTCAGTTGCCAGCTCAGGTCGAGAATATGCATAATCGCATGTGAGTTATGGTTACAGACCTCTCCAGATTGCTGGACGGAAATAAGAATTTCTACCACCTCTCACCCCAAGGCTTCAGGTCTACAAGTTCTCACGATAGCCGCTCTGCAACTCGGACTTGATCGGCGAATATCAATCGCACGTGAAAAAAAGACTTGATACGTCACAATCATAAAAGTATATTTTATTTGCGATCCAATAAAAAATAATCTTTAAAATTACGGCTGATCGTGAGAGCAGATTCGGAAAACACCGACAAGTGGTTCCGCTGTTAATACCTCTGATACAGAAAAAACACTGATTATTCAGAACAAAAGCAGCTGAACACATAGGCCTCTTTATAAAGCTCATTGTTCTCTTATTCAAAAGATGTTAGCCGGATATTAACGAGTGTATCTACTTTTAATACGGCAACCTATAAGTCGTTTTGGCAAATAGGAGCTTTCAATAAATTCTGTCCTACCGGAAATGAGAATGAGAACCAAACCAAAAAGCGAAACAACAACTGATACAAAGATAAAAGGCAAATTACTTTCTGGAACGGCAGGAACCATTTTTCAAACTCGAGGAGTGCTAGAGGTCTGGAATTAAAACGCATTATACTGCTATGTGATTAAGGATCGTTGTATGACGCCACCCACCTCCCCGGAAAAACATGCGAATGGGAACGCCCCTTAATACAGATGGCTTTACGCTAAATTACAGAGAAATTAGAGTAAGTGTTAGGGTAGGGTTAAGTTTTGAATTCAGCTTACGGATAAGTTTCGGTTTAGTGTTAGGGTTAGTGTTGGGAGACGGTACAGGCACCCTTCCTGGTATTTAGCGCAATGCCACATTTATTACGGGAGGGAGAATTTCTCTTCCCTGTCCTCTTTGACAAAAATGCGCACCTGCAGCAAAAGGGTTGTGAAAGTGTCTTTTTTTCATATGAAAGTTCAGTATAATAGTAAAGCAATCGAGTAGTACAGGATTAATTGGACCATTAAAGTTCGCGACAGCTCATCAGCTGCAGAATTTAATTCGTACAGCAAAATGAATGCAAAACCGTCAGGTAGTGCCGTAAGGCTAATCAATAAAATAAGTAACTTAAAAAAGATGAAAAGGGTAAGCGGTGTAAAGGACAACCATTCCCCCTTCCTTTGTCCTTTCCTCACTTACCATTTTCATATTTGTTGAGTTACTAATTTTCCTGAATAGCCTTACGGCACTACACCATGACCTGACGGTTTTTCCTTGATTTTCCTGTACCAATTCAAATTTGCTGTACTAACTCATTCGTTATTAATATTAGGCAGTGACAGGATGCAGATGATGAGCTGTTGCGAAATTTTTTAGGTTCAATAAATCCTGCTCTACTCGCTTGCTTTACCTTCATATCGGGGAATAAATGCTTCACAATTCAGCATGATGCCAAAATATAGCTGCGTAAATTATCGACTCCCTCCTGGCTTGCGCTGTGCAGGAATCAGCTTTTCGTTATAGCCATCAACTTGCGATTAATTTCACTCTTTTCGAGTTTTCTCAGAAAGCGGATAAATCTGATTCGAAAACCTTCAGTGTGTATATTACACACCCGGTGGTCATTTCTTTCGTGGCTTACTTCTCAGTCATCAGAAGCCATCGACACCGTACAACGGTGGAAATAGCATACCGTTTTAGCAAAAGGTGCCTAAAAATGGAATCCTTATTATGCAAAACAGGCAATCGATAAACGGTAAAATCATGGTAACGCGTATGGGTAATTAATAGAGTAAATTAATTTGAGATTATGTTTGCGTTTGAAGCACGAAAAAACGGTACAGCCGTTCCCTTGGATTCCTTCTATTTTTTATAACACTTGCATCTTTTTCTTACCGAATCAGGAAATATAAGGTGTGTTACGCGTCTAAAAAGATAATAATAAACTCGTTGGAGTATGAACACAAACGTGCAATGTTTGCGTCAATTAAGTAGGCCCAGAAAACAAATGGTTTACGGTTCTCAGGTGAGCAGCTGTTTCAATTGAACAGTAGATTGAGATTTCGTTACGTTTGGCAGCAAAGTACGTGTGCAGTCAACCGTGAAATTCTGAGACCAATAATTTTACCAGGACCTGTCTACGTGGTGTGTTTTAAACGATCAGATTAGACGCCAACGAAGGGCGGGAGAGAAAGAGAAATGAAAAAAGAAGACGGACGTGGGCGGATGACGCCGTGACTGGTAGAGCTGTTTGCAATGTGCAAGATACGCATTGGCCTTCTTTAGCTTCGAAGCTCGGAGTTTGGAAACGGAAACTCGTTTTTTTTCTTGCTTTTGTACATGATGGCCGAAAACATTTGTCAGCGGGACTTCCCGCAACAGGCTCGGGGACGCAAAATTATGTTATCGTGAGGAAGCATAGACGAGCGTCTGCAGATACGTAAGGTTAGGCAGATACCGGGGAGACATAAGGCCAAATCCGAGGAGACTGTGCTTACAGTCGAAGGCACAAAAAGTCCATTCTCGCGTGCTTAGTAGTTGAACACTTCCAGAGTACTAGGTCCTACACGTAAACAGTGCTGAGGCCTTGACCGGGTACAATGGGCTTGAGATGTTATGCGCCTAACAGCTGGCAAAAAAGAAAATATACCATTTAATTCACCAAGAACCTCGCTCTGTGCGAAATAAACGCCTCCTTTAATGGAAAAAACCGTCTAACAATTATCGATTTTTTGCGATGCAAACGGAGGGCTGCATTCCATTCTTTTGGGATAACCGTTTTTGGGGGCGAATATATAAACCACTTTGAAAACAAGGGCTCGGGAAGATATCAATGAGTATTTTTAGTTAGAAAAATAAACCAAAAGTAGACTTTTGGGTCCAAACAAACCCCAATAACTACGAGGAGAATAAATGGAAGCACAACTTCCAGGGAAGTAAAATCACCGGAAGAAGTGGGTTGTGATAGGATTTTTAAACAGATTTCGTCAGTGCCATTCAGTACTTTAATGAAGCAATAGCTCCTCTGAAATTCATGTGTGCAGAGGCATGGCAGGAGTCGCTTTGTAATTTTAGAGCCTCTTTCCAACAGTCAGAGGAAAAAACTTCTAATGAGCGTAGCACATATTCTAAGCAGGATAAGCAAGAGATCACGGGTTGCATGGGTTGTTAAAAAGGTAATCCATGATTAGCAGGTAACCAATAAAAGCCCGAATATCCGAATTTTAGTATGAGGACCTAGAGCGTTAACGCAGAGTTGATGTGGTTTAGTAACACCGATCATACCCATTCAACCGTTTGCCAGTAAGCGGTAATACAAATATCGATCACAGCGGCAGTCGTAAGTCAAAAGTTAAAGTCACGTGACTCAAAAGGAGCAGGTAACGCCAAATCGACGAGAAATCACGTTTTTTAAAGCAGCAATTAAGGGTGTCGGAAAAGCACGTATGTGTGAAACCAGTACTGATTCTACACGTAAGCGCAAAGCACGGGGTGAAGGTAGGCAGAAATCAAAGTGCGCACCAGGACAGTCGGCCGATTTTTGACAACGATCCAAAGACGCAGTAACTATTTACACTTACATAGCTTTCTCACGAGGTTTCCAATGCCAAGACAGCTTGCTGGTCTTCGGGTTTTCAGGGATGTTCCGTACGTCCTGAAATCAAAAATAATTTTTTTAGATACATAACCACAGATGGGTGGTTTAATTGAGAGCACTTCCAGCTGCAGATAAGAGTCGGACAACGTGATTTAAACTTCCCCGGGGCTTGGCAGTTCGGAGGTATTTCATAATTAGGTCTCGGGTAGTAAAACGGACACAAAAATTGGTAAATTTATCGGCACACCTTGTAGTAAAGATAGTCGGAAATGTAAAGTCGTGCGTGTCAATTCTTGAATTGCTCAGCATGTCCAGTTGTCACACGAAGTGACTGGGGGTGTGGGTGGGCGTGCGGATCGCACGAATGTGGCAGGCAGTCGGGGGGGGCGCCCACACTGTGAATATGAGGAGGAGGGCTAGGATCAGCTGCTGATCCGCGCGGAATGGTACATAAGGGAGTTGAAGGAAGAACAGGCATTGCGTTAATTCAAGAGTATCGTTGGCTGTGCAAGCTTGCAGCTGTACAGTCATTCCAGGTTCACCAATTCGGATGTATAGAAGCTTAACAACTTCAAACTGACGAGGAGCTCCAACTGCAAAAGTGTCAGAAAATGAAGCTCGGCCTCAATGATGGTCGGTCGATGGCCTTTGACACGGTTGAGAATCGTGCTGAACTTCGGATTTACGCAGCGATTAACTCAAATGACAAGGCAACTCCACACTGGAACGATAGTGCCCGTCGCAAACTTTTGGAATTCTTGGAGACAATCGTCACTGTGAAATTGTCCCCACTCAATGCAGTTTCATGCTCCCCGACATGCTAATGGACACCTACCGTGAAAAGCGACCGGTGAATGACAGTAATTACGGAACTGACGGAAAACTACAGCCATCCCACCGCATTTGGCGCACTACGTCTAACGTAAGGGCTTGAACAGCCATACAACGAGGCATAGAGTCCACTAAAAATTAAACACCTCATGAGGCTGTTCGGAGTTCGCAACTAAATCTTACTTCACATACGCTAGAGTAACCTATGGACAGATAAAAGGAACGCCAGTTGACTCCCGACTCTCCGGTTCGGTTACAGAACTGGTCCTATAGGAGCTAGAAGACACCATCTTCATCCAAATTTAGCCTCTCTTTTGGCGCCGTTACCTTGATTACAAGTTTTTTATCGTCAAGAGGAACATGCTGCGCAACTTCCACAATTTTATAAATGTAATCTTCCCTGACATCAAATTCATAAGGGACGAGGGACAAGATCAGCAGCCACCTTTCCTTGATGTCCTCGTCAAGCGAAATCCCAACGATGAAATTGAGCCGACGGTTTACAGGAAGTCAACGAACACCACACAACTCCTCAGCCATCATAGCAACCACCCAGTGGCTCACAAACAAAACTGTGTTATAACGCTCTTCAAACGGATTCAGACTCATTGCAGCAAGCGGGAGGAAAACGTATGAGAGGCCATGAAGCTTTGAAATCAGTGTAAGTGGAATGGCTATTCTAAGGTGTTTATAAGCTGATTTCTCCGCTTTCGGCCTCAGAGAACCCTATAGACACATAATTAGGGAAATGACACGCGCTGTGATACATAAAGAACGCCTCAGAAGACACTGGGCGCATTGTTGCCGGACTAGATGTTGGCATTGCACACTGGTCCAAAGCTTCTATGCGCAGCAGATTGATGAAAATAAAAAACCGACTAAACCCCCAGAGAACAATATGGGATAGTGTATGGCATCCCATGCTTAAACTGCACCTGTAATTACACAGGTCAGACTGAACGCATGCTAGGATCATGCAAATGTGAACAAAATTTGGTGACGGGGTGACGAAGTATCGCAAGTTTCTGGCTGCACCTACGAAACGTGCCATGTGTTCAACTTCGCGGCTGTCAAGATAATCACCCACTCCGAAACCAAGACGGACCGAGAATGGAGTGAATCCCGGTCCATGAATGGGAACTCAATAAATTTATGTATCGATTATGCGCCGATGTACAAAGCCCTGCGTAGTCACCTCCAAACTTGCGTCAGTGATCAGTAATTAGCTTGTGCCCCCTTTAAGTGTCCCCGTTTTTCGTAGCAGCTTTTATCTCTGACGATAGGTTCCTGCAGGAGTTTGAAAGCTCACAACAACAAACAAATTGTCCCGTACTTGGACAAACTTCGTCGTTTCTCATGACAGACAAATGTTCAACCCTGGCCACCTGAAAGCGTCTTCGAGGATATCCAAGGGAAGCGTTTACGACCTACTATTCGCCGATAACTATTTGCTAAACGCCAAAAAGAAAAACGTGCAGCGAAGTTTGGACCATTTGACCTCCAGCTGTTTCAACATCGAACTGACCTTCAGCACAGGGAAGACAGTGATACTACATCAATCGGGGTCAAATGCTGACGTTAATGAACGCTGTATGAAAATGAAACTCTCTTCTTAGCAGTGGACAATTTCGCGTACAGTTGGAGGACAATTTCAAAAGAACATGAAAAATAACGACGAAATCACAAGTCGGATGTCCAAATGCAGCTATGATGGTGTTGAGTGACCAAAAATCTTCACTTGAAACCGTGATGGGAAGGATAAGCAGATCTGTTGTACTGACAATGCTCTTGTACGGTGCGGAGACGTGAAGATCAAGCAAAACGACTTAAAAATTCTTGCCTAAGCTGCCTCTGTAGACTATTAAAGATGAATTGGTAGGAAATCATCCCATTCTGTTCGACAAATTTTCGCAGACAAGACGGACAAAAACGTCGCTACAAGAGCGCACTTGATACCTCTCTCAAACATCTGAAAATCGATCCGAAGACCTAGGAGGACGTCTCTCAAAATACACAAGCGTGGTGCACTGCCGTAAACACTGGTGTGGCCATCTTCTAAGCCTATCAAACAGACAATGCCAACGCAAAAAGTGGAACCTGCAGGACTCGCATGCTGCATACCAATGACACAAGCACCCAAACTGCCAGCGTATCTACCGAGTCAGCGGGTATTTCAGAAACGAATGACCTTGTTATGCCGACGCGTCAGCAGTAGCGCTATCATATAGACAACAAGGAAAGTGTTGGGCTAAAACCGTAGTCCAGACCGCAGCCCAAACCCCGCCTTACTTGCCCAAATGAGCTTACTCCGCGAGACACACATAGACAACACCCACATTAAACCATACGAGTGGCTTTGTCATCACCGTTATGGCAGACAAAACGACGCATGTAAGGACATGCAAATCTCACTGTCCTGGGAACAGTGCGCATTGATGTGATTCGGTTGAGGTTCTAGGGACCATGTCATGCATGGTACGTGTAGATGGACTGCTTACATTTGTCAGTTACTACCCAAATTGTATGTCAGACTCGCACAGTAGATTGGAAAAAAAGGAAAGGGAAGAAAAGGTGGGTCCAATCTTCGACAATCCGTTCCCATGGTACATGAGCACATTCCTCGTTCCAATAAATCTGGCCTGCTTTGACTGATAAAGATGCAATTCGAATCACAGCCTCAAGGGTTATCAGATGCCGGGTAAGTAGGCCTTTTATGTGTAAATTTTGCTGTGACTAGGTGACCAAGTATAAGGCCATAATTGTTCCTTCTCAATGTCAATGAACTCCGAGTCGCCCTCAAAGAGGCCTGGTAGACGTAATGGTGAGGAATGGGGCAGTGTGCGATACTCGTATATCTTTATCTATGTCAGCCACTGTCCCCGCACCGAGCTCCAAGTTTCCTAACATTATCTTGACATCGGAAAATGGCATGTCTGTCGCACTATAATTTTACTTCACGTACAAGTCACGGGTACTGTGTCCACTCTGCAGGACACACGGTGGACGTGATCGCTTACGAAGACACGTGTACAGATTTTTCTTGATAATAAAAATCCAGGAGTCCTGGAGGTCACAAAACATGAATGGGTATTTAGAGCTAATGGGTGTAATAAAACTGGACAGTGACGATCCAAGAAATACCATAGGAAATAAATGCGACAGCAGCAATTGCTTGCAGCGTGCGAAGGTTAAAATCAGTGGAATTATAATTGAATTATGACACATTTCCCCCCGGTGAGGCTGTAGTGCGAAAAGTTTGATAAATTATTCTGAATGAACGGTCATTGAAGAGGGGACACCTACCCAAATTATATCTCGTATTCGATACAGGGCTCTCTGGAGATCAGTAAAAACGTTCTCCTTGTTTTGGACAATTTGGTCCAACATTCTTAACCCATCACGTAGGCACTTTTGCTCACTAAAATGAAAAACAATATGATTTTTGAAGTAAAGTATGAAAAAAATTGTTTATTTTGTTCTGTTTAAGTAGAGAAATGGGAGAGGCTATTAGACCTCGGAATACCTGTGTGTGGTCAATAAATTGAAAGCTTGTCACTCATTGCTAACGGTGTGAACGCACCCTTAAATGTATGCCCAGAAGCCCAAGGCCAATTGAACAAGCAGGTGAAGATGAAGGGAACTCAAATGACAAATATATAAGTTTGGCTGTTGCAAAGGCGAAACTTCTCATTGATGATCAAATTAAACGTTCTAACGGTTCCACTATGGGAGATCAGAAATATTTCTCTGAGACTCGCCTCATTGTCTCTATTCATTGCGAGTAGTGGGGGAAGGTGAGAGGTATGTTTAAGTCCACAGTACCATTCAGTACAATGATTCGATGTGGTTAACTTGTCTGGTTTGGAGGGCAAATGATCGCCCGTTGATTCGTTATAGTAGGATTAAATTGCTTTAAGTTTCAGAATTCGAGCCCATCTGTGGGAAATTTTGTGATGAAGCCTGGGTGTTAGAACGAAAATATGTACCCTATGCAATGAATTTTAAGCCCAATTATTGTGAAGAAAAACAAATTGAGCACCATCCTTCGGCAATCACTCAGGACTTATATGCCCCAAAGAAGCAATAGGTGACCCAAATCACGAGACATGTATGTGGCACGTGCAGACGAGCTCCTTCAGCCAATGCACCCAATCCACCCGTTGGACAGCTGACCAGTTCGGACTGTAAACTGGTGTCAGTGAGGTCGACTGCCTCTGCGCATAGTCCATACTTAAACAACTCTAACGCACCTGGATCCATCGCGGTGCGCAAAATGTCACGGCATGGAAAGTTGCCAACTGACGGGATAAGTTGGACCTTACAGTCAACCCAGTGTGTATTTGTGTGGAATGGCCAACCGGTGGACTAAGAGTTAGACTGAAATGGCTCCCTCTTAATGTGGCCTATACGTGTCGCTCACTCAGTGAAATCCTATCCCCGGTGTGGTGTCACGCTTAGGGGTAGCTCCGACTGCGCCAGCAACCTGCTTCCACCTCCGATCTTCTTGACTTTGGGATGACACCGGGTTCAGGTGGGGGAGGCGGAGCGAGTGCGGTAGATACTGCGTAAGTTGACTATCAATAAATAAACTACGTGTAAGTACCCGTCCCTATGCCCACTTTGCTGCGTGGCGTGCGCTGGACGTCGCTGGATACGACGTTCGAACTTCCTCTCTAATAGGGGATTATTAATCCAAAGGGGTCAAGATTTCATTAAAAAAAATCAGCATCAACTTGAAGTCTGTTCACTCGATCCGCGTAAATCAGGTGAGGTAGTATATAAAACAAATTACATAATATTAAGAAAAACAGGAGTTTCTTCTCCTCTGAAAATGAAGACTTGTACATCGGTGTAGGTTTAAACTCTAGAATGCAGTTATAAATCCACAGGCAATGTTTTTATTTCCACACAACCCTTCATTGCAAAACCTATGCAGGAAGTCCGTCAGTAATCGTGAACAGGTCCGTTAGCAAACAAATATTTTAACTGTTACAAATATAGTAAGATGCTGGTCTGCGCTCTAGTTGTCCGTCATTTTTAAGTTTAAAACTAAACGGATTAAGCGTTTATCGTTTGAAAAATATTCTGCTAGCAGTTAATTGTAAATCATAATAAGACGCCTCAAATTAGTCACCTATAAGGAAAATGGTTCAAATATGGAGATCAAATAAAGGTTTGCCGCTTGCGAAGGAAAGTTTCTAATGGTTACTTGACTTTATCCCACAAACAAAAAGATGGCAACGTGAACATTCATTAGCAAAATATCCTAGTAAAGCGGTTCTCAAGGAGGTAACATATGAGCGGAGGTTTTAAAATTGCAAAATAAACTTTTCACAGTGCATTCGTTATAAGTTACTTAGGTTCGGTGACCAACTGCATAAAACGGGGCACCGATAGCTCACTTCTTATTTGGAAGCTTTCAAAACTTCTTCTTTTTAGAGCCTCAATTAGAGCTAACTACAGAACCTATCAGTTCAGCACGAAACTGGAAAGAATTTTCGTGACATATAACATGGTATGACTATGATCACATTTAGTGACTGTATTCCAATTTCTTAGACATTTAACGTCCTCCAAACAGGTGGTCTTTTGAAAACCTCTTGATAGTTCTACGTTCCCACTAAATCAAACGAAATTCCCTTCGTCGTACTCCATCGCAGATCAAACAATCCCACCAGAAAAATAAACATCTAATTTCCGTGATAGTAGTTTCACGTACATACTCAAACGTCAAGCAGCATGTCACACTACGTTGGAAGATATAACCTCCAATGCTTATATAAAAACTTTTATAACGTTGCTTTTCTCGTGTTGTTTGGTCTCTCTTTATTGTATGGCGGGCTTAATGTTATTCAAAAATGGGGTTGACGTATTTAACTGCCTCTGCATTAATTAAGAAATGTGTTATTTCTAATCAACGTAATAGTACTTTCAAAACTTGCGTTTGAATTTTGCTGAAATGTAAATCTTAGTAACTGGGAGATGCAGGCGTGTATTTGAGTCAGTTTCGAATTGCCTGGACTTTTCCAGATCATAAATATATTTCATGAATTGTGTCACCTTCTTTAAATTAATCGTCGGGATAAAAATAAACATGTGCGAGTCCATTTTTAGCCGTAAACTTGCTCCGAGTTGGCTGTCGGTTCGACATAATCTGGCGTATCCCTAAAGAGGACAGGGTGCCATCATGGTATGGGGCAGCAACACAGAAAGAGCTCGTCGTAGGTAGGGAGACGTGCGTCACATAACTCGGAAAATTTTCCAGTCTTGATAAGCGTGACAGAGTTTTTAACATTATAGCCTGGCAAATATAGATAACTTAAATATGGCTGGTTCGGTTTGCTGAAACCAGATCGATGGAGCGCCCTACACTTCCCTTCAACCTTCGAGCGACTGCACAATTGTAAAGATTAATGACCATAAAATAAGAATCTTATCAACAAATTGAATTCCACTTTCACGCGCTGACTGTAAATTCCTAAATTAACAGATAGGCTAGCCGTAGAGTGCAAAAACTATTGAAGACTTTTCCGAATGTCTGAAATTGGACCAAACAGCTGCCCTTTACCCGCGTTTATGTAATCCCATTCACAAATAGAGCTGAACACTCGCACAAGTAATATTGAACTCATCCTCTGAAACCGATATACCGAACTACGCATTACTGCACACCTATGACGGATGCCATTAGGACAATTTAAGGTTAATCAAACTCATGGCAGCAAGAGTCTGGGTTTGCATCCTGACAAACATTCTTCTCATCAGCGAGTTTCAAAATTACGCATGGTTTGGTGCAACCATTCAAACAGACATTTTTATGCAAGCAAAACTTGCATTTTATCAAATGAAATATTACTTCGTTTGTAAAAGGAAGCTGAGGTTCTTCGATCTGTTAGCTATTTAAGCCTTTGCTCTACACTAAGAAGTTGCTCAATGAAAAATGCAAAAATGCAATCTTATTTGTACAAAATAAAGACTATATTATGTTCCTGACCCATTAGAAATTAATAGCCTTAACATTTAAATACAAATGCGCCATATTCAAATTAACCTATTTTGAAAACCACTGTATTATTTTAAGTTATAAGGATCGTTTAACAAAGATGCACGTACACAACAAACACGAAACCCTATTATCTACTAAACATCAGGAGAAAATCCTTTTAGCTGCCAGTATTGAGACCGTGACAATGTCTACTGAGTAAAATCTGTGAAGTTCCTAACAAAACAATTAGACAATTTTGATCTTGTCGGCTTAAGTCAGCGTAAGATTTTTCTGTGAAAAAAAATATCCTTGTTACAAGACTATCTACCTGTAAAGTACAGAGGCAAAGGGCAGTGTTTGGCATTTGTCAGGAGACAGAAATGCTAAAGGTGTTTTACTGCACTTTCGGCAAAATCCATGAGATTCTCTAAGTTGTTGCAGTCTGGCTATGAATGTGCGTCATTGTAGACGGATGATTTACTCTATCAGCCATCGCTTATCGCTAGGTAGCGCCGTCCTAAAAAACAAAGATTTTTAACACAAGAATCCACTGGAAAACCCATTCCTATTCAACGAAGACAAGAATATTACTGTTCATATTGTGCATGAAGAGCCTTTAATACCCTTGGCTAGTATGCACTGTAGGAATTTACTTGAATTGGGTTGTGAGTTTGACAATCCACCAATTTCTTTATATTTTGTTTTTAAAAAACAATATACTGACGGATGAAATCGGCTGGCAATAACTGGACGTAGATTGCGTTTTTTATATTTTTTGACATAAAAGCGGACAATAAGTCCTGCTTTTTACCAAAATAGGAGTATATCAAAAAGATGACAAAATTTCGTCCGTCACTTTAAAAATTTCAACGTAAACAACAGTCACAGAGTTGGTATGGATCATTAGAAAGTCAAAATACCGCACCATAAATAAACTGTCGATCCAGCCTGAAAATCAGCTAAAATGGCCATAGAGTCAAGAATTAAGATATAAGACTAACTGACTAACAATGGTTAGACTTTAAACACGGATAATATAAATGGTGTTCTAATCAGGTTTTCCGAGTAACACAGCAAGTTGATGCTAAATTCTGGTCGCAGTCATTTCGGTCGCTAGAAAACGAATGGGCGGTGAACCTTTATTTAACAAAGACTCACATTCAATTGTGTGCTGATAGACCCCATAAGAAATTTGTTTCTGAAGTTATATAAAATACTCGAAGCAACCGATACTCGTTCCGAAAACCTGAAATACATAAGTAAAAAAATAGCCGTTCATTGAGACGGACCCATCCTACCGTAAAAACCAGGAAACATGGCATTACCGCATTGTATTATCATATCAAAATTTCGGGTATCTGAGTCCACTGCACACCAGTGTATATGCGTGGGTGCTGATGCGACCAGTTGAACCGATCGAATTCATAGACGCTTAGTCTCATGATCAGCAGAGGGTGAACGGTTACAAAAACACGCACCCTGTCATAATACCCTGTTTTCGATTCCAAAAGAGAACGAAAGACCACAAAAATAGGAAAGCAGGAGGCCTAGCAAGTGTGTTTCTGCAATAAGACAAACCACAAAACATTCAGACCTATCTTTAGTCAATTGTTTAACCAGGATACGGAGGCATGTTTTGAAGACTGAGATAGATGCCGCAGAAGTTTCCTACTAAAATTTAGTTCATGTGCTGAATAAGCCTCACGATCGCAATAAGAAAATGTAGGACCCAGTATGAAATCCGACGAGGTAGTTAAACGATCATAATCTTCGGACTCTCAAGGAAAATTGGAAGTTCCTGGTCAGAGGAAAATAGTTAAAAAACTAATTTACACAAGTAGAGACAATGAGTAATTCGGTTTCTTTTGATTTGAAACTATGTGGTTTTTTAAGTCTAGCGTGGAACCTGAGGTTTGCTCATTTGTAGAGGACGTTGGACACAAATATGAGGAAGAGACTCCGAAGACCTAACGCCCATTCATGATCAGATACTGAACAAGAAAAAACCGGTAAATATCAGCAAAATGAGCACAAAAAGTGCATATTCGCTGCTGAGAATTTGCCTTATCAGATAAATCGGCCGCGCGTCCGAACACCGTTTAAAATGGCGGTGTCCGCAACAAATGGTCGAGTGATGAGCATGTCGAGCATCAACAGCCATGAGAAAAATTGCGGCATTTAAGAAACCGGATGCGGGCGACCGAACCATCAAGTCAAACCAAGCACGACACCGGCAGTAAACGCGGAGACGGTTAGGAAGGTGGGGGCATGATGACTGGATGCTAGAAAAACTACACCTTGTGCACGTCCATGATCCTTTACCCTGGCCATCTCTGACGATGTATTTGAGAAAACGAAACCTTGGCAAATAAAGTTAATGCTCTATCGATTACACCTCCTCAATTGCCTCCTAGAACTCGTTTTTTTGCTTGAACACAACTTTGCCTGTGATGGAAGGATGGCCTTTAGATCGCAAGCGTCCGAATGAATAGTGTTCAGTCCTATTTTGCTTCTCGTGATTAAAAGTTATGATAGGCTTCAAAGGCTTGTCAGTATGACCCGATAGTCAAACTTTCCTTCATTGTAACTAAAGAAAATTAGCTATTTTTATGTATCGCTTGCCTCAGATATCAGCTTTGTTCAAAACATGTATAAAAATGCAATAACGCACGACTGGAGACGGATAAATTGTCCATAACGTTTTTCCCGGGCGATGATGTGCACTCATTTTAAATAAGAACACGTTGTGATTAATGCACGTCAGTTAACAAGAATCATTTCATTTTCGATCTAATGTTCATGTAAAATGGTTACAAATTTGCGAAATTAGGTAAAATTTTCATCTATGAACACGACAAAAATAGTCATATAAAAGCACACAGGACAAAGACACGGGAGAACGAAATGTATATTTTCGGTTTTTCGTGGATTTACGAGCTAGCCCGACACAAACCGCGATTTTGGCAGAACTAAGAGCTGTGTTAGGGGCCAGTTAAATATTGCACATTTGAACGCCATTTCTGGAAACCCTCGTTGGAAATATTATGGGTTTTCAGTATTGTGGTGCTAGCTGATGAACCCTCACTGCCGAGCAAAGGTACGGCAACTCGTATTATCACAAGGCTCCGGCGTCGAGCACGTACAAGAGGAGGAGGATGGGGATCAGTTATTTTTTGGGTTACGGGTAAGGAAAAAGGAATAGTAAAATTCAAATTTCCGGGATGTTCGCTCTATGTATATACTTTTCACTTCGTACGGCTGTAATCGCGTTCGAAATAGCCGATACTAACAACATGTCAATTCGTACCTCTTTAAGCGCGAGCAAGGACTCCAACGGATATGAAGAACACCATCTACTCTCTGCTGTATTGGTGGAGACCAAGCAGCGAATATATAAGCAGTACCTCTACGTTTTGCCGGATAGTGTTGAGGCAAATCTTGATTTCCTCTCCTCTACGATGGTTTCAGATGGGCCGCAGCGTTAAATCAGAAGCAAAAATGCTTGGCTCCTCGTGAAAGTGATGAAAAACATGCGAAATCACCTCAGTAACGTCTGTGGCTCAGACATCAGAAGAGTTATCTCCCCAGTGATTGCGCAAGCGTCTCATAAGAAACGACAAGGCTGTCCGGAAAGAGTCCTTTTAGTCGTGTATGGAGTAAATTACGCAACCCTCATTAGCATGTTTATTGGAGAGTAAGATATTGCTACTCCTCAGTAAAAAATTTCATTTTAGCCATACTATGGCCTTTTTGAAGAACAAACCCGTCTCGTAGCAATTTTTGGAAGGAAAAACAAAAGATTTTGGATAAAAACCGACGTAGTGTCTCAATCTAAAGCCAGATACTTGTTCGCATGTTCATTAACATTACATTAGGCCAGGTATGAAAAAAGCAGCATCCCTTTCAAGAAAAGCAGAGAGCCTACTCAGTGATCGAAAATTCTGGTCTTTAAATTTGGCGGTATTTTGTGTGATAAAAGGCAGTAATGCAACTGAATGACAAGATTTCGCATTGGTTGATGAACGCTCACCGATGACTAACGGCGAGGCTCACTCTCGAGCACCGCCAGCAGCCGCATAGCGACTAGTAGAAGAAAGGGCAGATTTATATTGCTGACAAATACAAGGAAGACTGCAATGGCCATTTCTGGCTGGTTAGCCGTTGTCAGCAAGTCATACCTGACCCCACGGGGTTCACCACCTGGGGATCGAACCCACGACCCGTTGATCAGAAGTCAAAGCTCTAACCATTGAGCTGTTAGTGGCTAATAAGCCATAAATGGCCATTCCTGTCTCCTTTGTCTTTTTCGGCAATATTCAGCTGCCTATTCTATTACTAGCCGCTGTGTGGCTGCTGGAGGGGCTCGAGAGTGAGCCTCAAGGCGGAGCGGAATGAATGAGTTCCGTTAGCGATCTGTGAACGTTCAGCAACGAATGCAGGTTAATATTCCCGATCCAAACTGGTTAAAGCGTAGGAATTTTGATCGACGGGTCGCGGGTTCGATCCCCGGGTGGGGCTCCACCTGGGGTTGGGTATGACTGGCTGACGACGACTAATAAGCCAGAAATGGCCATTCCAGTCTTCCTTGTCGTTGCCGATAATATTCGCCTGAAAATATTTTGTTTTACCCTATTGAGAAGGCGTTACTCGGTACACAAGAAGAAATCGTGACTTATCATCATCTTTCTCTATAATGCCGTGTGGTAGTTAAATATATAGTTAACCTGGGAAAGATGTGGAAATTACCAGTAAAAGAGCTGTTAAGTGAGTCGTTAATAATTATTTTTAATAGTAGCAATGCTACTCTGAAAGAAATTACTAATGGTAACACTTAGCCTAGAAATAAGCAATACGGACCAGAACGGTCAAAAGCTAAGGGGAAAATTCTATTTTCGGGACGGTAACATTTCTTATGTACCCCTTAGGGCTATCCACAGGAAGTATTTGCCAATGTTTTATCTGAACAACACTAGGATTCTGGTGATAGAGGAGGAGAGGAGGAGGAGGAGGAGGAGGAACAGGAGGAGGAGGAGGAGGAGGAGGAGGAGGAGGAGGAGGAGGAGGAGGAGGAGGAGGAGGAGGAGGAGGAGGAGGAGGAGGAGGAGGAGGAGGAGGAGGAGGAGGAGGAGGAGGAGGAGGAGGAGGACGAAGTTGGCTTTCATCTACAGAAGACCGTAACCACGCCATTTTAACTAGGAAAGCAATTAGTGTTTTTCATTCGTTAAGAAATATGCTAATCACCAACATTCATTTTGGAAGAACGTTTACCTTTACGAGGAGGACTTATTTTAGAACCGTCCACGAAGTTGGCCCGGGTAGCCATGAATGTAAAAAAATTCCAAGGAAAACACACCATGTCAATTAAAACTGTTAGAAACTGGCTGGTTTGTGTGATAAAATTCATCGAGCGACCAGTCACTCGGTATACCAGAAACCTTTGACAGCAAGGTGTTCATCGAGATCGTGAAACGTGCTACAACGACGGTCAACGACGCAGATCGAACATACGTTTGCAGAGTGATGCACCAGCGCAGCACTCAAAGAAACAAAAACAATTTTAATGACATTTATGAGCATAAACTAGTTTTTAGACCATGATCAGACTTCGCCTGCAAAGTAATTACCTTTCTGCAAATCACCGCCTGAATTTCATTAAAAATATCCGCAGACTTAAGACGATAGAAAATTAAACGAAGCAGAAGAATATTTTTCTATACCACAGAAGCCTAATTTTGTACTTCATTTATTATGCAGGCCAGTCAACTATAAACCATTTGGTCACGTCAATGTCTGAAAGACCTTGTGGTTTAGTAGATGTACATGGACAGCCAAGTACTGCTGTTTCATTCCTGTTAGCATCTTTTCTTACTGCCATCCTTTAGTGCGCTCCATTTCCGTATGCACTGAATGGCTTTTAATGTATCGGTTATGGGAATTTGTGGTATTCGATAAACAAAATTAGTTTTCATCTGTGTATTTTTGAAGGATGGTAGTTTTTAGTTTTATAAAATGTCTTGGGGATCGGAGAGGGCTGCTTCCGTAGAACAAGGCTTTCCTTGCGAATTGCCTAAAGTATTGTACGTTACGTTGTCTATAGTAAACTAGCTGATCATTGACTGTTTCCCACATAAGTAATGTATGGTCTGGCACAAAATGGAAGTCACCACACCACCCCTATCAGAAAATTCGTGGTGGTTAACACCTCAGATTTTGATCTCCTGAGAGACCGAGCAGAGGACTCGGACCTCAGATAGGAAGCGTTCATCTGTGTTGCAGTAATGAAAACTGCGAGCCGTCTCGCTCCAGGTTTCAGGGTCCAGGAGACCACACACTCCAGCATCCACTACCGACAGTTCGGATGCGTCACTCAGCTTGCATATTACTCCCCCGCAACAATGGATCGCATGGATCCCAATACCTACATTGGATACTTCCCCGTGTGGGTTCTTGTGAATTTTGAGTCAAAGCAGGTCCCCTAAAGCACACGCATTGTTTGAGGTTGACTTCTTTAGTGATTTGGCTCAAGAACCAAACCGCAAGACAGCGGTGGCGTGTAAACTTACTTACTTGCGGTACACTATCGCCTTTTCATAGCGTCGTAATTGGGTTTGCTTCCGTCTTGGGGGCAGTTGGAATGCCCGAACTCAACTGTTTGTGCCCTGATAGCAAGGTCATTGCTGGTCTGCAACTGCCTAATCGTCAGACTCGAGAATTTGCCTGGTTCACAGTTAACCTTCGCTGAAGGTCGTTCCTGGTAAACCTGCCAGCCTATCAGGATGAACCGGTAGATGCCACACCCATTTTAGAATAACTTTTAGGGAGGCCTGTATAAGTGTTCCATTGGCTGTGAGATTGTACAACGATGCGTGCTAGCGGCTGTGCCTATTAAGTTAATGAAGCACAGGATTTCCTTCGACCTCAGTTGATGTTCCTGACAGTCTCAAAATGGAGCTAATATTTCCCTCCCGAATGAGTGCATGTGCGGTTTGTCTGCTCGTAATATCTGCCATTTGTAATTTTTGAGGATTTGTAAACCGCAGATCTTAAGTTCAAGTGCTCGTGCTATCCACAGAGTGTTTTTTCTCGTCAGTATATAAGGCGGATAATGCCGAAGACTACAATAGATCAGTTCGGAAATGTAAACCGCACGAAATAACATATGCAAAATCCAGGTACCTGTGTCCTAGCATAGACAGAATTGTTCAAAATGGTTAAGTTACTAAAGTAAATCCAGCTTCTAGAAGGAAGCCACCGCATACGAACAACGAGTACCTGCCGAAGCTTCTCTCTTATTGTAATGTCCAAGCAGGTCCTTGCTGACAAATGCAAAACAGCTTTCCAGATAAAATTGAAAGAACTCATCAAAAAATCTTGGTACCAATAAATGAGCCCCTCACGCAGAGTAGTCATGCTTGGTCACTTATTATGAAATGTGGAGTAGAAACCATTGAGGCTAAGCGCATGTGTGAGAAAAATATATGAGTTTTTAGGTATGCAAACTCGGTTCGACTGTAGCCAACGGCAATGACCACCGTGTGTTCCTCGACGTGGTGGACGATGGACAGTCATTAGCGCATGAATTAGTTCATACCGATATCTGATTTGCGCAGCATCTGCCAGACTCTCTTCACCCTCAACCGTCTGAACCTGTTGTCAGCACGACCAGAAGCGGGCTCGAGTGCAATGACTTCCAAGGCCAAAAAGCCAATCTACGCGTGCCAAAGGACCTAGTCCACGAACAATAAGGAAAGTTTTCAAAGAAATAAGGGGCAGGTCGGGCCTCATCTGAGTGAGAATGTCATGGAGGCCTCACTAAGAAGGAGCCACTGCAACCCAACGCGTTTCAAAATGACTGCATTACCAGCGTACGCTTAAGGTCAGAATTATCACCACGCAGGCTGTCTTCACATTCAAAATAAGTTCAGGGCCATCATCCCATCCTTCATTGCTTTGAACACAAGATTTTTCGAATAAATCCCTTCACCTGCCCTCATTGGGACCGAATTTTCTTGTCTTGCGGACACCGAAGTTCAATCGCCCAATGGCTTTGCCAGACATCTGCGAAAGCACGATGGTACGAAAAGCGAATAATTGACAGGGACCATTACCAACCATCGTCAAGCCACTGTAGATTGCACATACTAATCTAGCCATTGCAGAATCGTGCATAGCCTTTAGAGTCATATGCTGGACAAAATAGGCCCATATAACCCATACAGCAACCAGTGAAATAATGCTGGACAGTAGCGATCATGACAGACAAAAAAGTGTGTTCGCATGATGGTCTTCGCAGAGAGGTGTAGAAACAGACGTAATTCAAGTGAGCTGGAAAATGTCGAAGAGGGTTGGTTTCTACAATAAGTCGCCATCCATGACTGTTGTTAGCTTACCTTTGTGAAATGAGTTCGCCATTTACGCGAAGACTTCCCAGTTGTTGCAAATCTGGTCTGACAACCACAAGAAATGATCCCCTTGCTGCGAGGAAGGCAGCCTCGATGAGGCTGGCAAGACCTCTTGTTTGTGTGGGATCGAAAACATATAGAAGGATGCGGGACAATCTCTTGGCTCTCTGTTCTTTCTTTACTAGATCCTCAGACCAAGTGGTGACTTGCTACGTAAACGAAAGAAAACAATGAATGAGTAATCCAAATAAAAGACCAGAGAGGATTACCATCCATGAAAATAAGTCCCAAATCATGGTTCATATTTAATGCATATTGGAAAAATGGTACGTCAAACCCCGTTAGAGATAATGCTTGTACTTATACATCTCGGCACAGACGGCGAGAAAAACTTGCCTGAGACAAGAGATCAGAAATTTAACACACTGCCTTTTCATTCGAAAATACTTCCTATTAATGCCCACAATAAATAGTTGGCCTCGTTCTGATCAAACATAAATAGCCTACTTATTACGCGGGGACAGTTTTCTAAGCGATAGGCTTTATGTAGGACCAATAAATAAAAGGACACATTTAAGCCCCCTACTGCGTAAATAAAGCGTCATTTAGTCAAATTGATGACCAAACCGTATTAAGCGAACTGAAGACAAATATCGAAATACAGTGGATTTAAATGGACAGAAAGGAAGCGCAGACTGAGAGAACTAAATAGGGGATTTTAGAAAATTGTGGCGACTTAGCATTCCTTGACGGGCAAGCCATTAAACATAAAAGTAACCTTGTTTATGCAAACTTCATCGTTCGGGGACAATAACGCGCAAAGAGAGCATATTGCGTAGATATTCTTAGCAACTCTAATAAGCCAAAAGAAAAATACTGCCGTGAATGCGCGGCTATCGGCTGCAACGTATGACGCATGCGCAGGAGTCGCAAATTGGGAAGGGCAAAACATAACGCATCCATTATTCTGTTCTGTTTCGTAAAATTAGTAATCGCTCTCAATAGCATTTCGTTGGCATTCTGTGTAGGTGGCTAAATTACAGCCCATCCGCTGTGCACCTCCATAAGCAAATGACGTCAATTTAGAGCAACAAGGAAACATTGATTAACAAGTTAGATTCAATGTTCTGTTTACGTTTTAGCTATTGCTGCAGTGATTATGGCGTTACATGCAAAATACAAAATTATAGAAATAAAGCAAGTCCAAGATCGTATGGAGATAAAGAAATAAGAAAAATTACGCGTGAGATTGGAACAAGGACCAAAATGTGAATATACAATGTGCAATGAGGATAAACAAATATAAAATTACAAATTGCACAGAACACTGATTTTGTAAAAAGGAGGAATGTGTTGACCAAAATATGAACTGGATGCACAAAGCATAGCGGAGGTAGAAACTGGATCAAAAGCTATATTTTCATACCCAAACCTAAGATGAACAATCAACCAGTTTTCCTGCACGTATCATACTAAAAAGCATGTCTCTTTGCTTTATTTCAGCTGAAAACGTCCCAGTACTCAGACTCGACGCGTAAATAGCCTTTTCGATTTAGAAATAAATGCCCATTCAAAAACTTTACAGTTAACATTTAAAAATAGTTGCATCTATTTGGTTGGGAGACAAATAGAACGGTAGAACTTTTCGCAGAAACGAAAAGATTTGCAAGATGTACACTAAAGAGGTGTTTTGTCGATCGAAAAGCATTTCTAGACATCATTAGTATTTTAGATCACTTAGGCATTTAGGTTGGCAACGAAGCATCACAGAGTAAATACCTAACTGCGCACAAACAACTTATAGTGAAAACATGAGTTCAGAGAGTGCTTCCGCAATAGATAAAACAGTGGAAATACGAAGCAAATAATAGCATTAATAAACTATAAAAACTCCTTGATTATGTAAAATACCCACTTTTCATTATAATTTTTCAAAAGCACTGAAACAAATACAGAGAAAACAAATAGTTACCGGGTTGTAAAAGTTTATTCCTGCCTCTTCCAGAAACGGGATGGCATGCTTTTGTCGCCACGTAGTTGGATTGCATGCACCACCTAAGAAAACTAGATTTCGGGTAGTCATGTAATCAAATTTATAACTTACCATCATACTCAAATATTCTTTGGGCTTCAGAGTTTCGTCTAGTTCTTAAAAAGGTTATCCTGTTAGTAGGCCTTGGTAAAAAATATAAAAATGAAAGCGATTCAACGTTAACTGGTATCAGATAATTTTACTAATATTCGGCTTAGGGAAAATAAAACTATTCAGTTATTACTGAGTGGTGTAACTAAAAAGGAGTAAGCATGTGTTTGACATAGGTAGAACGTGAGCCACGTGTGGTGCATGATAAGCGATTTGGTCAGAATCCGTCACAAAAATAGCATGAGCGAAAAATGCATTTAACTACATGGAGAAAGAATAATATGGAGACCGAAGTACACAAGTGAAGGAGAAGAAGAAGAAGAATTACACATTTATATCAATACCACCTTTTAGATCCTCAACAATAAAATGGATTTGTGCATCTTTTTCGCCTGCATATGCAAACGAGGAGTCGCAGACATCCCCGAATCTATACCTCAATGTGATATCAGAGTCTTCGAACAGATTTACTGGTAATGCAAAGAATGCCGCAACTTCGAGATGTGGTTAGTAATAAGCCATATTTGTATGTACTAACAGTTAAGCTTGAGATAGAAATCGCTAAGCATTTTGAATGGCATCATTATTAATCAAAAAATTGTCAGCGGCCCGTGGTCAGCAAGCGGTCACCTGTTGCATTTTTAACTAGAACGATATACGTATGGCCAGAAAAATATTAATTCTGAGCAGAGTGTGTACACATAACCTCGCGTTTTCGTTATAATGGGTCAAAGAGCGCAACCAATGAACTAGACAAATAAGAATTTTCCTTTAGGCAGCTAAACCAACCTTTTATTGGTGTTTGCTCTAAGTAACTATATGAAAATCTCAATTTAGACGTAATTCTTTCGAAAAATTCAGCTGTTTACGGTAAAAGAGACAAGAAATACCAGCATAAATCTCCGTCAAACAAGGACGCCTAGGTCTACTGACAACTATTGGGCATGTATGTTATAAAACATATTTTCCAATTAATTTAATCGCTACAAAAAATGCGCCGGACTGTACACAGGAAAATTGACACAGGCCAAGTAGTGGAATGATCGCAAGATTTTTAGTTATTTCTTATAAGGTAAAGCATGTGGTATATACCTATAGGGATTTATACCTCAATAAACAATAAAACTAACAGATCTATCAAGCAAGAGACACCAATATTTGTTCATTAATGAGATTTGTGACAAATAGCGAGAACCTAAATGGCTTAAAATTAACTCCAAACCATATTACCTGATTGGTATGGTGATTTTCGTAGTATACGGTATATTAAAAAATAGTTAAAATAAAAACAGAATTATTAAGTGGATAGAGTTTGAGTTGAGCTGACGAGCCAACCAAATCAAAGCATCAAAAAGTTCAACCACGCGGTGAAGTAGCAAAAATGTGTACGCTTAGGTAATAGTATTAACTAAGCATACACATCTGCCGAATCACACGTGTGATAGAAGTGCAAACGTGCATGAATTTAAAGTCCGCTCCAGGAAAAAAACAGTAGCAAACTTTAAATCTATGATCCTGGTGACAAATAAACTGGCTGTATCACTGAATTTAAGTGAAGGAAATTAGACGGGCGTCTCGAAGAACGTACTAGTCCTTATGGGCAATATTCAAGAAAAAAAAAGAAATTCTTTATATGTTCAATCACTTTCACATTTGAATTTAAAATGGTGTAGTGCTGCTTTATACTTAAAGTTCCGTATTTTGAATTATTTAATGTCTACGGAAAATATTTCCATTTTACCACATACATACGTGACGAAGAGTTAAATAAACTAATCACCTGTTCCTTTTAAATATTCCATGAATAAACGATTTACTGAGTTTCCGCATGCTGCCGAGTGTTGTTGGAATAATTTGCATTAACAGAACACAGATGTTGACATTTGAAAGACACACAAGGCGACAAACCATTATGTGCGTTAGACGTTGATGCAGACAAACAAGATACTATTAATCGTAACTCTGATAATTGAACGTATTTAAGACTTAGCTGTGAGAATATTTCTTGGCTATTTTACATTGCTAGGAAGTGCAAGGAAGCCAAAATTAAGGTTTATACTTCTGATTTACAAAAAAGTAAGTTCATGCTAAGTAAACGTAGGCAAGCGAAAACGAAAATAAGCAAATGCAACAATATTATGCGTATCGATAGACCGGATAGTGTAAATTTGACTTTCACTTTCCGGGATAATATTTTGGCTTTCTTTTATAATCCGACTCTGAATATTTTCGTACTGTGATCTATTTTAATAAGAGCATCAAGTCGTTTGAAATTGGTTTCAAACTACAAGTCCTTCGAGCCTACGAGTTTTTAGTCTCTACCTCAATGTAGACCCCACGGGTCTCATCAATTATTTAAAAATTGTCTTTATGTTCCCCTTTGTTCTTAAATTGCGACTTAAACGTAAGGGTGCTGAGGCTATTTAAAAAAATTCCACTGAAGTGGATTCCTTCCCTACCCCAGGATTTATCTCAACTGGAATTACAAGCCTCAACCTTTGCATATTTCTCAAACTCACACTGGGTGTGTGCTCCCTGCATCTGCTTTTAATCACGGAAGGGGCTCAAACCAAAGGCTGTGTCCTTATATTTTCATATTCTTATTGTTGAAAATTCTAACAGAATCTCTGTTAGTTTTGTGGCAATTCTAACATCAATTAAATTTGCTCTTTATCCCCATAAGTATGCGAAGTGCAGGTGCCTTAAGTTGATTGCCATGAAAAAACGGTCCGTGACCTTGTTTCACACATGCACCGCAAAATCTCGCAGGACCGTCAATCGACGCCTCTAACCACTCGGCCATATTGGCAGGGGATTTTGGTCAGCGAATTAATAGACTAGCAGAAAGTAGTTGCAACTATCGTTATTCTGCTAATTGTTCACCTCCCGCTAAAGGGGTGAAAACGTTATTAGGATCAGTTAATGTAGCTAACGAAGATGAAACTTGTATGGGTTGTTTCAGCCTTTTACAGAAATTTTTGGGGATGGAGCAGGAGGTAGGCAATCTAAGGCAAGAAATAGATATCTAAAAACTCTTTTTCTTGCCCACCTATTTTAAAAGCTCCTTTCCGTAAAAAACCTACCACAAAGCAAAATTCGTATGCACAGATAGGCGTTTTAAGCTTTCCTAATACTCACCTAAAAGCTATAGCGTTTACCAAAACCAGTAAACTAGTTCGAAAGGGTGACTCATATAGTCCTCGCTCCACACCATCATCACTAAGCACAGGCAGCATTAGCAATAATCTTGCCTTACGACCCAGTGCTACGTTGCTGCTGGAAGTTGAACCAACATGCGATGTTGAAGAGGTTGGTGAGTTTGTAAAGCAAAAGAGGAAAAGGTCTAAGAAGACCACGTTGTACGTGGATTTGGCTACAGCCTGCCCAACACCCTGTTCATTTTAACCCATCGGACTAAGTGAATCGGATACAATTACTCACTCAGTTGAAAGAGCTGAGTTGCAAACGGGCACTCGGTTGAGTCGAAAACATGATGTTATCATAAAGATGATCAGAGAGTTAGCGTCAATAATTCCAAAGGAGCGAGTTAAACATGACTTTGATCTCCTTCAATTGTATGCATAAACGTTGCTAACGGACGGCGAGTTCATCCACATTCTCAAGGCATGTAGAAAAGGGAAGGCTCTGTCAACACCCGATTCATATCCACGACCAAGACCTTTTTTAAATCATCTTGAAAAACAAAGCACAGGCACAGCTCTCGCTACAGAGAAAATCAGCCCTATGGGGTCTGCATTCTGAAGTTTTTTCAACCGGAATACGGGCTCAAAGAGCAAATGAAATGCAACGATTAATAATAGAACTGGAAACATGAAGCACCAATTGTGAGGCACATCTCCAAATAAGGAAGGAACAGATAGTTCAAGTGAAAAAGAGCATTTCTTTGGCTGAAGGCAGTCACTCTGACAGCCTTACTGTCCCGTTTCAGAAACCGAAAACTTGCCCGCTTAAAAAAATCGTCCTTAATTCTTGATCTCTGCTTAATAAGATGTCTTTGCTCCAGACTCTGTATTTCACCCACTGCCCCGATATTGTTATAGTAACAGAGACATGGGCAACACCCTGTGTATCCGACTCCGAACTCTCTATTCTAGAGCTAGGCGTACATTCGGAATGATTGATACGAGGGCCATGGCGGAGGAAGCTGTATATATGTTAAGCAACCGCTTAAAGTTCTGCAGTTTGAATATCGACAATTTACCGAGGTTAAGAGAGCTGCTGGCTCCAAATTGTTCTAAAAGATAACTCCACTTTACTTGTTGGTTGTGTCTATCGTCAACTTAATGCCAAAAAGGATAGCGATCTTTTTCTCGTGCAGACATTTCACGCCGCAGCTGACTTAAATCTGTAGTATTGCTTGAATGCAGGTGACTTCAATCTTCCTGAAGTTAATTGGTTTCCACCTTCCGGTTCTTCAAAGTTCGAGGACCTACTTGAAGCCTTCGATATTGGCATGTGGGACCAGTTAGTTGAGCATGTCAGCCATTGTCAGTGTCACCTTTAGATCCACTTTGGAGTTCTGACTACGCTATAGATTTCTTCTACACTTGAAAACGAGGTTAATGAATCATTGTCCAAAAATATAGTTTTTTTTCCGTGATTTCAGATCAGCAAATATGGGTGAATTGCTAACACATCTCAATTCCCACGACTGGGCTAAATTATTTGCATGTTTGCATGTGAATGTTTGTACTGATACATTGTACAAGTTTTAGGTCCACTTATTTCTCATTTTGTTCCGCGTAAGAAAATAATTAATGTTAAGGATGAAGTCTTCCTCCCGTCGTTTTCATCTACAAAACTATACTTCCGTCCTGCCTTTGATCGAACAAATCGTTCAAGAGGCTGAGAGGCTGTCTGCCGAAAAACGACTAGTAGATGAAATCAACTTTGCCAATAACCCTTCAGTAAATGTTTTGAAACTCTTTTTGTGCACAGTAAAAGCGCAGAGAAAAACGCAGCACCCCATACATCGAGATAACTTAGGAAACCGTATAGCAGACGATAAGTTGACAGCTGATAGCTTCAAGGCTTTCTTGTCTATAACTTTAAGTAAACATACTGTCGCTCCCTTTCCTACATCCAGGTATGGACTGGTAACGTAATCGAAACCATAACTGTACCCCCTGGGATGCGACCGTTGCCATTCGGCATTTTCGTCAATCTTACAGTCCTGGACCAGATGGCGTCCCGGTCAGCGTTCAAAAGGCGGATGCAAATGATATATTTCCGTCACATCTGCACCGTTAAATACCGTCAGTTTTTTTCGGTAAACGCTATAGCAATCTGGAATAAACTACCCAGAAGTATTAAAATTCAGCAAAACCATCCTTTTTTTACGAGAGCTGTCACTCGTTTTGTACATTCAGGACAACTTCCACGAATTTTGGGTGCTGATTCTCTGGAAGCTCTCTTCCGTTCTGATGGCGTTCACGGACTCTGAATCCTATGCTGGGCTTCATGCTGAAGGCAATATTGCTGGCTTTGTAGTCCGTAATCGGGTTATTCCTCAGTCTACAGCGAGCAGCCGCTCACTGGCATACTTGCTGCTAGTACAGAAGACCAGATCCACAACACCGAAAGGAGAAGTACTACACCGTGCACCTGTGTCAACACTTCCCTGTCATACACTTTAATCTGTTCAACAAGCTGCAGTTTTTCTCCTGAAAACACTTTAAAGAACGACCGGGAGTTTTTTTCACTGTCAGCTCGACCCCCTACTGTATATCCCTTTTGAACTTGCCTGTAAACTGGCAATAAATAAATAAATAAATGAGATATTTAATCTTGCTCTTGAAATTGAAACCTTCCCTATTTTATGGAAGGAATCGCACATTCTGCCTATACCCAAACACGGCTGACCTACACCATTTAATGACTTTAGGCCAATAAATACACTGCCAGCAGTCTCTAAGATCTTAGAGACTTTGAACAAGACGAGGTGATGCATCCCATAACAGAGAATAACTAACTTAATGTGGCTCAGCATGGGTTCCTCGAAAAAAGCTCTCATGACACCTGCCAGCTCTCTTTCTTTTATCATGTACTCCAATCAAGAGACAGCGGTTTTGCAATTTACACCGTTTATTTCGATTTCATGAAGGCTTTTGATCGTATTCACTATGATATCCTACAGGTTACACGCTTCTGAACTTAATATAATTCTAGTTGAATGCTCGCGCACAATGAGTTAAAATTTTCAATGTTATCTCCGACCCCACGCATGTGAGTTGTGGAGTTATTCAGGGTAGTGTGCTCGGCCCACTTCTATTTGCCTTTTTGTCAACGATGTTACTGATTGTTTTCAGTATGGTAGGCCCTTTATGTACGCTGACGATTTAAAAGTTGCCTATCGATGTAAACCGGTCGATCACAGCATCGTGCTTGAGCTCTTAAAAAGGATCTTCAGGCCTTCGCTCAGTTGTGTCACACATGGCGCCTTTCGCTTTCTTGGCACAAATGCTCAGTTATGGTTATTGGCGACAACCATCAGCCCCATCTAAGCATATACGGTCATGACCTAAATGCGCCCGGAGTTATAAAGGATCTTGGTATATCATATTCTAGTAGTCTTAATCTATCAGAGAACTGCGCCCTGATTGTCTCGAAAGCATGCCAAACTACTGGGTTTATTCTCAGAAATTTCAAACTGTCAATATTAGAATCAGCCTTTATAAAATATATGTCAGACCTAGTCTGGAATACTGCTCGTTTCTATTTAGCCTTCTGCACGCTAGTGAACGGAAGAAGATAAAATCAGTCCAGCACTTCTTTCCAGAAAGAGTTTTCTCTTCAGAACACAGAAACCTGTACTATTAGCAACGCTGTGAGCTTACAATCCTCGACCCGCTGTGGCTTCACAGATTACAGAAGGGACTATTTTTACTGTTTAAACTTTTAAACAGTTGTACCTTTAACCCCCTTAAATCTCTGAGGCAGCTCGACCACGCTCGCGCACCAGTCATCGAAATGTATTTTTATTTCGTCCTTTGGCACTCACCGTTAGATACCGTAATTTTTTCGGTTAACGCTAAAGCAGTCTGGAATAAGCTACCCAGACGTATCAAAATTCAGCATAGCTATTTTTTGTTTACGAGAGCTGTCGCTTATTTTCTACATTCAGGACACCTTCCAAAAATTTTGGGTGCTGACTCTGTGGAAGCTTTCTTCCGTTCTGATGTTGTTCACGGACTCTAAATCCTATGCAGGAATTCATGCTGAGGGCAATATTGCTGGCTCTGCTGACCTTAATCGGCTTATTCCTCAGTCAAAAGCCAATAGGCCTTCGCCGACATACCTGCTGGTGCAAGATACCGGATCCACAACACTGAACAGAGAAGTACTAAACTGTGCATCTGTGTCAACGTTTCCCTGTCCTGAACTCTAATCCCTCAATAAGCTGCAGTTTTTTCTCCTGAAAACACTTGAAAGAAGATTAAGAGTTTTTTTCACTGTCAGCTCGACCCTCTACTCTATATCTCTTTTGACCTTGCCTGTAAACTGGCAATAAATAAAATAATAAATACATAGGAGCTACAAGGATAAGTGAAATCTAAAAAAGTAAGAGGACAAACAGTTTCTTTAACTTACATTATATGTGTGTTAAATGAGTGTGCGTGGATAGCGGTGCGAACGAAAATGTCGAAAAGCATAGCTAGAAGAACATGTGAGCTAAAATTCAAGTCATTTTGAGGGAAGTGTTCTACCTGCACATGGTTTTTTCAATAGAGGGGGCTCGGAGGGAGCAAGAATGGGCCTGGCCCCATCGACTTTTCAGCCATATTTTACATATTGTCAGGCTTTTTGCAAACGTTTGAGAAGGTATCAGTGTTTGAATTTAAACTCAACTAGACAATATTTGCAAGACAAAATAGTGTTTTAGCGTAGTTAGTTGGGACAATTATGAAATTATTATGGATTTTTTAAGTTTGTGTATGTATATTTTGAAGGGTTACAGGCATTGCCCTTGATGACCCTATTGATATAAAACTATCATTCCATGTGTACAGTCAGTATAAAAAATGGTGTACATTTAAAAATGTTTGAGTCAAAGCATAACATAACTTCAAATGCGTGTTCACATTTATAGGCGAAACATTGTGGAAAAAAATAAGAAACTGAAAGATTTTAAAAGGCTGGTTTTAAGTAATCGTGTTGCGAGGGTCGTCTTTTGCCAAATATTATGTCATCAAGTCTTTTTTTAAAATCCGAAATGCTGTCAGAGGTAACCGTCTCACTTAGTAACGAGTTCCAAGCTCGTACTACTCGTTGGCTGAAAAAAAACTTTCTGAGGTTCAATAGCGTACGTTCGCTATTGACCTTGTAGGGATGACCACGCAGATGAGATGTGCAGGCAAACTCGAAGAAATCCTCCGATCTCAGGGAGGAATCATGGCTCCGGATAATGTGGAATGTCCAGAGCAGGCTACACCGTAAGTGCCTGTAGGAAAGAGGAAATAAGTCAAGCTTTTTAATCTGTCTTGGTATGGTAAAGTCTTACAACCGTTGACCATCTTCGTTGCTCTCCGGTGTACCTGTTCGAGTAGGTCAACATCTTTCTTCATCCACGGTATACAGGCTGGTATTCCGTTATCTAAGTGCGGTCTCACGAAGATACCATATACTTTTCCGAAGAGAGCAGGGGGAATATTTTAAACGCACGTCTGATCCCATGCAGTGTACTTTTTGCCTTCTGTACTGCTTCCTTACAGTGTTCTGAAGGCATCAAATTTGCAGTTTTATACATGCCCAGATCTTTGTGTGTTTCTACCTCTTTTAATGCAGTGCCATTATTAAAGTACTGGTGGTTCAGCAATACTTTTTGACCGGCGCTTATGTGTAGGATCACGCACTTGGATACATTAAACTTAAGCAGCCACCTAGCCGACCAGGCACTTCGTTTGTTGATATTCGACTGTAACCCTTTTGCGTCATCAGCGCAGCTGACTTCATGTCAGTCATTTTGAGGGTAATTATCTGCCAATCGTGTGTCAGCCTCGCTGTGTGACTTGTTAGATTGACTTATTGGTCGCAAAGCTGCTGATACTGAGGTAGGTAATCCAGTGGCCAGGGGATGTTTTATAAGATAATTTGCTAAGTCGGGCCTTTGAATTTCATGTAAAGTTACTTTTGCTCGAGCTTAAATGTAAAAAAATTAATGGTAACTTCACTGAATGTCAAATATGCCCTTATATTCTTTAAACAACGTGTTCTGTGGTCACTGCAAAGTAAACCTGACGTGGAAATATTACGGAAGCAAGCGGAGCATTATGTTTAAGTGGATAGGGCGTGCAGTGTGGGCGTTTTATGCCACGACCGAAGACGCAGATGGTCCTTCGCCATCTTCGTCGTCGGCATTATTACCCTCTCCAGAGCCTCCAATGCCTCAAATATTTTCCGAAGTTTCAACTGGTAGGTTTTCAGGCACTGTTAGTGTGAGTTGGAATGCAGAATCGATACGGGTGACGAAATAAACCAATGAATTACAAGGTAGAGCTTTCCTCGAGGATTTGCAGGATGTCTGCCTGAAGTAGAACCTGCCGCAAGCAACTGTTAAAGCTTTGTTGAATATGCTCTGACCTTACCAGCCAGAAGTTCCAAAGGGCCCAAGAACGCTACGGCGTACTCCACGTACTTGCATTTACAAGTTCCTGAAGAACGACAGATATGTCCACCTGGGCCTGGGACTTGGTTTGCTAAATGAGCTAAACTGCCGGTGAGCAAAAAAATCCTGAAATGGCATCCAGCTGCACATCAATAGGATGTAGTTGTTCAAAGGATCAGGAAATGCCTCTGGCCAATTCTTGCTCGGGTAAACTACCCGGTAGTTAGACAGGTGTTTGTTTTAGGTGTGTTCTCTGGGTTCAGCTGGCCGGAGGCGCCCGATGATTTTCTGAGAGATTGCATTGACGAATTGAAATAAATTTTGGGAATTGGCCTGCGGGTCCCACAAACCGGGGAATTAATGAAGGTTCAATTATCTACTGTCGTAGCCGACTCACCAGCTTGACTTTTTTCCTACTTCCTACAGGTACATAAGATGTAGCCTGCTCAGGGCATTCTGGATTATCAGGGGCTATGATTTCTCCCTAAAATCGGAGGGTTTTTTCGAGTTTTCCTTGTATAACTTATCTGCGTGGTCATCCTTGCAAGGTCAATAGCGAACGCACGCGATTGAACCTCAGAAAGTTTTTTTCAGCCAAAGAGTGGTACGACCTTGGAACTCGTTACCAAGCGAGATGGTTACCACTGACAGCATTTCTGATTTAAAAGAAGGCTTAATGGCGTAATATTTGAAAAAAGACGACTCTCATAACATGATTACTTAAAACCAGCCTTTTAAAATCTTCCGGGCTCTACTTTTCATCCATAATGTTTCACCTATAAATGTGCAAACGCGATCGAAGTTACGTTATGCTTTGACTCAAAAATTTTTAAATGCACACCATTTTCTATTTACTGTATTGACTGTACATATGCAATGATATATTTAAATTAATAGAGTCATCAAGGGTAATGCCTATAACCTTTCAAAATATACAATAAACATGTTCATTGTTAACGCTTTTTGCCTTTATTATAAATATGCTGATTAGTGTTGCTGAAGCAAGTTCTACTGAGTTATTTTATGAGATATACGACTGAGTGATACCGTAATGTACCATAATCATTTATATTTGAGTGTGTGGTTAATCATTGGTAAGAACTTTAAAATGCTCGAGCCGAATGCTCCGTGCAGGTCTTTCGGCCTCAATTTGCTGTAATCCTGCCCTGTAATGAGCAACACCAACGATTATGCTTTCTTCTGTCTGCAGTCACTGCATTTTATTTCACACTATGGTACAGCGAACAAGTTCATTTACCTAAAAAGCACACTCATCAGACTGAGAGGCGTGGTTCTGGCGACGGTAATTGGGTGCAACAAGACTACCGAAAGGCATTTCGCAAGCCACGATCCTATCGAATCGTTTGCCAATAAGAAGAAAAAGCAGTAGAACTTAATTTTGACCATGGGCTGGCCTGCATATTAAAATGCTATGGAATTTTTTATCTATAGCTGAGGAAATGTTTTACTTGTTCAGAGGTTGCAAAAGAGCCAGCAAAACATGTTCACATCGAAGCTTTCGTGTCTATTCTAGGCTAAAATCCATTGAAAACAAGAGTTTGCTACTATACTTGTTTTTTTCGTACAAATGCATGTCAGTGGGGTGTGGGAGATACTATTTAGCGCTTGATTGATCCATTTGTCTTGTAGAATGGGTGAATGCCTCTGTGCTTGCCAGAAGAGAATGAAAGTCAAGCGAAATATCTGAAAGGCTAATTAGAACGCGATGAAGAAAGAATTGATATCCATGAAATGTGAATGGTTGCGCAAAGGGAATCCGGAGGATTACTAGCGATCATTTAAAACGATTGCACTTGATCTGGTTGAGCGTTTGTTTTCCAGTGAATGTACAAAAAAGACAACTTGCCCTGCCTGGTTAACAAGAGAACTTAACACGCAGTTAGAGAAGAAAAGTAAAAAATGGAATGTATTCAGGGAAACAAGATCATCAGAACATCTCGAGGACTTTGGTCACCAACGAAATGCTGTCGAAGAATTGATCCGTCAGGCAAGGAAGAACTATAATTCCAGCATTATCCAGCAGGCTGAAAATAAGCCCTATAAGCACCACCAATTATTTGTTCCCCAACATGGACAATTTGATCTTCGTTACCACTTCACTAGGACTGTTCCGGACAATACTGTTTCAACTGCATGTACTTACTTGCTTCCTGCTCCTCTGGAATTCTTTCTTGTGCCGAATTTCGTCATAAAACGGATCAAATTGGAATTTGTTTATCATCTTATTCAAGTTGACTGTGCAGGCTCTGCACCAATAAAAACTGACAACCACTCAGGGAGCCAAACGTGTACAACCTCGTGAAGATCTGAAGTTATCCAGGACCTTCGAAATATCCGAACGGCTGAGTCGTTCCTGAATATCCTTCATACCGTTTATGGTATTTTTCAAAAGCGTTTTTGAACAAGTATAAACATTTTTGCTCATATTGCATTAAATACTCGCCATACTCCAAACCCAGTCGGAAATTTTCATTATACGCTCAAAGTGAGAACATACTTTTGCGCAGTGTTTTAACATTAATGGACTCAAAACAATTGTTTGCTAGCAACAGATCCAGTCACGGAACTTCCTTTAAAGGAAAGCTTGTTGAGCTGGCTTCGAAATCCACGACTGGCACTTAATCAGTTTATACTTACAACCAAAACCAGCAAAGCGCGCAAAAAGCGTAATGGCAGCCAAATCCGTCGGCTACGAGGACAAATCTTGCGTTGGATGTTCTGATATTTTGCTAAGAGTTCAAAAACTGTAAAAGGAGCTTGCAGAATTAAGGAAGCTCTTGCAAGATAACATTACTCGACGAAATACGCTTAGCAATATTCCAGTTAAAAAGGCAGTGACTAAAGCACGAAAAGTATCAAAAACTACAACTGGTTACAGCTCACAATGTTCGGACACGATTACCCATAACGACCGGATAACAGGAGCACAGTCTCTGAATCCTACGGACGACGACCAGAGCAAACCACAAATCTCATCCTGCTATCTTGGGTGTTATAAAGAGCCCGTAGTTGAATCCGAAGAAACAAACGCGTGGCAAGCTGCAATGGGGAAACACCACAACAGGAGGACAAAGTCACAATCAACTCTGATGGATTCATTGAAGCCTTCAGATGAGAGTATGGTCAGAGGTAGACTAAATCCCAACGAGAGCTCTGTAAACCGTTCTCGTGCCCCTAAGGAGAACTTAGGAGGAAGTGAAAATTCCAAGCACAAGGATCGACAACAGTGTTTAGTTATTCAGGGTTTGCACGAGTCAACTGCACTCCGACCAGAAGACCGTGTCGCCGAAGACCTTGCTTCGTTTAATGGCCTCCTAAACCAGTTGCTCCCACCGGGCGTGGAAGTAAAAGTTATTAAAGCATTCCGGATCGGCAAAAAGTCTGAAGACAGCCTAGGAACGCCGCGACCGCGACCTCTCAAAATAATGCTAGAAAGCAAAGACCAAATCAAGGCGATCCTATCCAAAAAAACTAACCTCCGTCACTCGCATAAAGAGGTTTTTTCAACCGGACTACTCCCCTGCGGAGAGGCTGAAACGCCGGGAACTTGTCTTGGAACTACAATCAAGACTGAAGGCTGGCGAACACAATCTGGCTTTTTTCAAGGGGAAGGAAGTTCAAAAGAATACGAATTTTCCATTGAACCAACCGATTGTTCTAAGGACAACGGCAGCCACCTCACTGACGCCAAATCCATCAGGGAACCAATTGCCCAAAGATATGTCAGAACTGATTCCGTAACACCCAGCGTTCTCACTAAAGAAACCAGAGTTACCGAAAATCATCAAGAAACGGAAAGACATATGACCTTGACGTTAGAGGAGACACAGTTGGGCCCATAAAATTGACAAACGCAACAGGAAATTTGTTAAGCGCAAAATTGAAGTGCTTGTATACAAATGCACAAAGCCTTTTATCAAAACTTGATGAGTTAAAAATTTGCCTTGCCGAAGTATCTCCGGATGTGATAGCAGTAACCGAAACCTGGCTGTCGGGCAGTTTTCGAGATAGCGAAATAACATTGTCTGGGTACCAAATATATCGGAGGGACAGAGAAAACCGACAGGGTAGTGGAATAATTGTGTATGTGAAAGACGCGCTAATAGTGTCTGACAAGACGAGCAAGTTTGCGTGCAGCACGGAAGCCATATGGTTGAATATCAAGGCTCTTGTCTCTCCATATCTAGATGTCCTCATTGTCTATCGGCCCCCTAGGATAGACCGAGTCGCGGACCCTCACTTGTTGGAACAATTAGAAAATTTCTCCAGTCGACCTAATGTCATGATTATGGGTGACTTCAACGCACCAGGAATTAACTGGAGCACTGTTCAATCATCATGCCTGAAATCGACTTTTGATTATGTTTTCTGCAAAAGACCTTGAAGGCACTCCTCACACAACATGTCCCTTTCCCCACCAGAACACGTGAAGGACAAAGGGCTAACTGTCTTGACCTGGTTTTCACGAAAACATCAGGCAGCATTGACGAGATTATTTCAATGCCTCCGCTCGCTCGTAGTGATCATGCGGTGCTTATGTGGGACTACTCCTTATTCTCCGTTGTGCCTGCTATAGAGGAAAAACGGCGTAACGTTTGGCGAGGAAACTTTCATCAGATGCGAGCAGATTTGACAGACATCAACTGGACCTCGATGTTTTCGAGCACCGTGAACGAAGATTGGAAGTCCTTCCGAAATGTTCTTCGGCAACTTATGGACAACCACTGCCCGCTAACGAGTGTCCATCACAGCAAGCGTCCTGGGTGGCTATACAGCAACTTAAAAAGGGAAATAAACAGCAAGCACAAGTTGTGGAGAAAATATTGCGAGTCTAATCAAGTCGCCTATTTAATAATTATAAAACACAGAGAAACAAAATTAGAAGCCTTATTATTAAAACGCGAAGAGAATTTGAGAAGACTTTGCTGCAAAAGGCAACGCAGAATCCAAATTTAGTCTACAGTTACCTCCGTAGATGTGCAAGGAATAAACATCAAATACCGCTGATTAAGACTGCCGTGGGCGTCGAAATTTCTGAAAACAGGGAAAAAGCCGAGTACTTTTCACAGTTCTACCGCTCAGTCTTCACAAACGAGGCAAGGTTCCTTCGTCCCTCAGTGGATAACCCGCTGACTGCAAGCATTAGCTACATACTAATCTCAGAATTTCTGATCCAAATCTTCAGGCGCGTCGTTTGAAATTGGCTTCGAATTTCAAATCCCTCGAGCCTACGAGTTTTTAGTCTCTACCTCAGTGTAGAAGACACGGTGCTGGGAAATTATTAAAGAATTGTCTTAATATTTATCTGAGTTAATAAATTGGGACTTGCACGTAAGGATTTTGAGGCTTTGAAAAAAAAAAGAAAAACTCTGCTGAGGATTCTTCCCTGCCCCAGGATTGATCTCAACTGGAATTGCAAGCCTCGATCTTTGCTCATTTCGGAAACTCACGCCGGCTGTGTGCTCCCTGCAATTGCTTTCAATCGCGGAAGGGGATCAAATTAAAGGCTGAGTCCTTACATTTTTATTTTAATATTATTATTGTCTATATATCCATACCGACTGTCTGTTAACTCTGTGGCGGTTCTTACCTTAATTTCATTTGCTCTGTACCCCCCATAAGTATGCAAAAAAACTCAAGTTCCTTAAGTTAATTGTCATCAAAAATTGGTCCACGACCTAGTTTTGAATATACACCACCAAATTGCTTAGGACCGTCTATCGGCGCCTCTAACCATTCGGTCATATTGGCAGGGGATCTTTTGAAGCAAGTTAATGGACAAGCAGAAAATGGTTGTAACTATCGTTATTCTGCTATTTGTTCCCCTCCCGCTAAACGGGCTAAAAGTCTAGTAAGCTTAACTAATGTAGCTTACGAAGACGAAACTTGTATGGGGTGTTTCAACCTCCAGCAGAAATTCTCAGGGATGCAGCAGGAACTAAGCAATCTAAGACAAGAAATAGATAACTTAAAAAAATCTATATCTTGCCCACCAATTAAAAAAGCTTCTGTCCGTAAAAAACCAACCACAAAGCAAAATTCTTATGCAAATATAGCCTCTTCAAGTTTACCTACTACTAACATTAAACCTATCGCATTTGCCGAACCCGGTAAACCAGAGGAATTTTCGCTACTTCGTCGCTCCACTCCACCAGGACCTAGTTCGGGTAGCATCAGTAATAATCTCGCTTTACCGCCCATCGCTACATCGCTGGAAGACGTTGCACCAACACGCGATGTTGAAGAGGTTGGTGAGTTTGTAAAATCAAAGAAAAAAAGGTCTTAGAAGAACAAGTCGTGCAGGGATTTGGCTCTAGCCTGCCCAACATCCGGTTCATGTGGACCTACCGGGCCAAGTGAATTGGTTACCAGTACTCACTCAGCTGAAAGATCTGGGTTACAAACGGGCCCTCGTTTGAGTCGAAAACATAATGTAGTCATTAAAGGCGTCCCGGAGTCAGCTTCAAGTATTCCAAAGGAGCGAGTTAAACATGACTTGGATCTCCTTCAATTGTATGCAAAAACGATGCTAACGGACGGCGAGTCCATCCACATTCTCAAGGCATATAGAATAGGGAAAGCTCTGTCAGCACCCAAATCAAATTCTCGACCAAGACCTCTTGAAATCATCTTTGAAAACGAAGCACAGGCACAGCTCCTGCTACAGAGAAAAGCAACCCTACGGGGCCTGCATTCTGAAGTTTTTTTCAACCGGAATACGGACTGAAGGAGCGAATGAAATGAGACAGTTAATAATATAACTGGAAACACGAAGGACCAATGGCGAGGCACATCTCCAAATAAGAAACGGACAAATAGTTCAAGTGAAAAGAGCACTTCTTTGGCCGAAGGCATTCACTCTGACAGCCTAACTGTCCCTTCTCAGAAACAAAAAACGTGCGCGCTTAAATTATTCGTATTAAATGCCAGATCTCTGCTTAATAAGATGCCTTTGCTCCAGACTCTGGTTTTCATCCACCGCCCTGACATTGAAATATTTACAGAGACTTGGGCAACACCCGGTATATCCAACTCTGAACTCAATATTCAAGGGTACGATTATATTCGTAACGATCGACACGAGGGCCGTGGCGGAGGAAGCTGCATCTATATTAAGCAGCCACTTACCTTTCTGCCGTTGGATTATCGACAATTTACCGCGGTAGAAGAGAGTTGGTGTCTCCGAGTAGTTCTAAAAGATAACTACTCTTTACTCGTCGGTTGTGTCTATCGCCCCCAAAACGCAAGCGAGGATTACGATCTTCGTCTCTCACAGGCATTTCATGCCGCAGTTGACCTAAATCTGAAGTACTGCTTGATTGCAAGTGACTTCAATCTCCCAGAAGTTCATTGGTTTCCGCCTTCCGGTCCTGCAAAGTTCGAAAACCTGCTTGAGGCCATAGATACTGGCATGTGGAATCAGGTAGTTGATTTTCCCACCCGAGGATCAAACATACTTGATCTTATCTTCTGCAGAGGTAGTCAGCCATTGTCAATTTCACCTTTAGACCCACTCGGGAGTTCAGACCATGCTATAGTTCTTTCTTCACTAGAAATCGAGGCTGATGAAACGTTTTCTAAAAAATATAGCTTTTTCCACGATTTCCGATCAGCAAATATGGGGGAATGACAAACACATCTTAATTCCTACGATTGGACTAACTTCTTTCTATGTTTGGATGTGAATGTTTGTACTGATACATTCTACCAAGTTCTAGGTCCACTCATTTCTCGTTTTGTTCCTCGTAAGAAAATAATTAATATCAAGGATGAAGTCTACCTTCCTTATCCTTCCACCGTAGATTGCGTAGACTCTCGCGCCGTTTTCATCGACTAAATGACACTTCCGTCCTGCCATTGATCCAGCAAATCTTTGAACAGGCTAAGAGGCTCTCTGACGAAAGCGACTAGCTGAAGAGGTTAACTTTGCCGAAATCCCTTCGTACAATGTTGCAAAACTCTTTTCGCGAACAGTAAAAGCGCAGAGAAAAACTCAGTACCCTGTACTTCGAGACGCTTTTGGAAACCCTATAGCTGACGCTAAGTTGACGGCTGATAGCTTCAATGCTTTCTTGTCTAGAACTTTCAGTGAACATTCGGTCGCCCTCTTTCCAAACATCCGGGTTTGGACCGGTAACGTCCTCGAAAACATAACTTTTACCCTCTGGGACGTAGCCGTAGCCATTCGGCGTTCTCGCCAATCTTACAGTCCTGGACCAGATGGCGTCCCGGTCAGCGTTCTAAAGGCGGATGCAAATGATATAATTCCGTCAATTCTGTATAAGATATTCAATCTTGCTCTTGAAAGTGAAACGTTCCCTATTTTATGGAAGGAATTGCACATTTTGCCTATACCCAAACACGGCCGAACTACGTCATTTGACGACTTAGGCCAATAAATACACTGCCAGCAGCCTCGAAGATATTAGAGACCTTGATTAAAGACAAGTTGATGCGTCACCTAACAGAGAATAACCTACTTAATGCGGCTCAGCATGGGTTTCTCGAAAAAAGATCTTGTGACACCTGCCAGCTCTCTTTCTTTTATCATGTATTACAATCAAGAGACAGCAGTTTTGCAATTTACACCGTTTATTTCGATTTCATGAAGGCTTTTGATCGTGTTGACCACGATCTCCTCCTGCTGAAACTTACCTTTTTCGGCATACGTAACAAGCTTCTTAACTTAATATTCTCCTATTTGAATGATCGCGCACAACGGGTTAAAATTTCCGATGTTATCTCCAACCCCACGCACGTGAGGAGTGGAGTTATTCAGGGTAGCGTACTCGGCCCGCTTCTATTTTGCCTTTTTGTGAACGATGTTCCTGATTGTTTTCAGTATGGTAGGCCCTTTATGTACGCTGATGATTTAAAAGTTGCCTATCGTTATAAACCGGTCGATGGCCACATCGTGCTTGAGCTCTTAAAAAAGGATCTTCAAGCCTTCGCTCAGTGGTGTCACACATGGCGCCTTTTGCTGTCTTTGCACAAGTGCTCCGTTATGGTTAGTTGTGACAACCATCAGCCTCATCTAAGCATAGACGGTCATGACTTAAATGTGCCCGGGGTTATAAAGGATCTGGTCATATCATATTCTAGTAGTCTTAATCTGTCAGAGCACTGTGCCCTGATTGTCTCGAAAGCACGCCAAACAACTGGGTTTATTCTCAGAAATTTTAAAACACTCAATATTAGGACCAGCCTTTATAAAATGTTTGTCAGACCTAGTCTGGAATACTGCTCGTTTCTATTTAGCCTTCTGCACGCGAGTGAACAAAGGAAGATAGAATCAGTCCAGCACTTCTTTACTAAAAGAGTTTTTACTTCAGAGCACAGAAACCTGTCCTACCAACAACGCTGTGAGCTTACAAGCCTCGACCCGTTGTGGCTTCGTAGATTACAGAAGGGACTATTTTTACTGTTCAAACTTTTAAACGGTTTTACCTTTAACCCCCTTACATCCCTGAGGCAGCTCGACCACTGTCGGCGCACCAATCATAGAGATGTATTCTTATTTCTTCCTTTGGCACGCACCGTTAAATACCGTCAGTTTTTTTCGGTAAACGCTATAGCAATCTGGAATAAACTACCCAGAAGTATTAAAATTCAGCAAAACTATCCTTTGTTTACGAGAGCTGTCACTCGTTTTCTACATTCAGGACACCTTCCACGAATTTTGGGTGCTGATTCTCTGGAAGCTCACTTCCGTTCTGATGGCGTCCACGGACTCTGAATCCTATGCCGGACTTCATGCTGAAGGCAATATTGCTGGCTCTGTAGTCCGTAATCGGGTTATTCCTCAGTCTACAGCGAGCAGCCGCTCGCCGGCATACTTGCTGCTATTACAGAAGACCAGATCGACAACACCGAAAGGAGAAGTACAACACCGTGCACCTGTGTCAACACTTCCCTGTCATACACTTTAATCTGTTCAACAAGCTGCAGTTTTTTCTCCTGAAAACACTTTAAAGAACGACCAGGAGTTTTTTTCACTGTCAGCTCGACCCCCTACCTTATATCCCTTTTGACCTTGCCTGTAAACTGGCAATAAATAAATTAATTAATTAATTAAAAGAATTAAAGAGTCGAAATCCCAAGGACCAGACGAGCTTCCACCCAAGCTTCTGAAAGAACTCGCCAATGAACTTTCCGTACCTCTGTCAGTGCTCTTTCAAAAGTCCTTTGACTCCGGAAAACTTCCTTTCGATTGAAGCTGGCACATATAACTCCCTCGTACAAAAGCGGTAGCTGGGCGTCAGTGACAAACTACAGGCCCATAAGCTTGACATACATCCTTGGAAAGATTATGGAAAGGATCATCAAGAGCGAATTGGTGAACTTCCTAGAGACTCATAATTTGTTATCAAGCTGTCAACACGGGTTCAGAAAAGGAAGATCATGCACAACGAATTTGCTGTATTCGCTCCAGAGGTAAATCGAAGCACTTGAAGATAGACACGCGGTTCACATTGCCTTCATTGACTTTCAAATGCCTTCGATACTGTGCCGCACGAGAGACTGCTGTACAAGCTAGAAAGAATTGGAATCAGAGGTTACCTCCTCAAGTGGATCGAAAACTTCCTCGTGGGTCAGCACCAGGTTGTGTGCATCGGCCAAGAGAGGTCAAGTTCTGCTGCGGTCGAGAGTGGGGTTCCTCAGGGTTCAGTACTAAGGCCAATACTGTTTTTAATATACGTGAACGATTGTGTCAGGAATCTTGACTGTGAAGCAGCAATGTTTGCCGATGACATTAAAATCTGGAATGAAATCCAGAGCCCTGCTGACGAAGATAAACTGCAGATCAACCTAACTCGGTTGGAGGAGTGGTCGAATCATTGGCTTTTGCGGTTCAACGTCGATAAGTGTACAATTCTTAGCTTAGGCAACCCATCTGGATCTGCCGAAAGTAGAAGTTACTTGCTCAACGGTGAAGCCTTAAAAGACGTGGAAACCCAAAAGGACCTTGGTGTGCTGACGACCACCACCTTAAAACCATCGTCTCACTGCTCGAAAGTGGCGAAGAGCGCAATTTCGGTCTTGCATGCCATCAGACGAGCCTTTTTGGATTTCGATGACGATCTTTTTGGCTAAAACTTTTGGAACATTCCTTAGGCCGCATTTGGAATATGCTATGCACGCCTGGAAACCCTGGACAGTTCAAGATCAGAACTGCCTCGAAAGAGTACAGAGGGAAGCCACCAAAATGGTTAGAAGTCAAAGCTCCTTGCCATATCCAACCCGCCTAATGAATCTTAATCTGTTCCCTTTGAGTTATGGGCAAATGCGTGGTGATCTCCTGCAGACATTCCGCATTGTGAAGGGATTGGATTGTTGCCTGGAATTCTCGGACTTCTTTGAATTTGCCACCACGACCCGTCTCCAAGGTCACCCATTGAAACTGCGTGTCCAGCAGGTGAGACTGGATGTGCACAAGTTCTCCTTCTCTGTCAGAGTGGTTAAACCATGGAATGCCCTCCCTGAAGACGTTGTGATGTCACCATCGCTGGAAAGCTTAAAAGGAACCTTGACAGTTTTATGTTCCGCAACGAGCCTGAGCGATGAGGAATTAATCTTAACCCTCGAGAGTCGTGCACCACTTGTCATATTTTATGACCGCCTTTTGTACCTTTGCAACCCACACGGTTTCTCTGTATACCGCACTTAATTTTACGTTACAAATAGGGTACTCAAAGGCCCATGCCAATTTCCCTCAATAAATTGAATTGAATTGAATTGAGTTGAAGCCTAAAATTTTATTCCATTTTATCAATAGTCGATTAAAAACAAGGACCCAGTCGCAGTACTTATGGATGGGAATGGTGTTGAAGTCCTTGAAAATTTTGAGAAAGCCAAGCACTTGGGTTGGTTCATAGCTTCGGTATTCAATAGAGGAACTGAGATTCAGCTTGAAAATGTCAACAGTGCTGTTGTTAACACTGATCCATTGCTTCAGTATATACTCTTCCCGGCCACGTTCGTGGAACGAGAACTACAACATCTCAAAGAAGCAGTCATCGGTTCCGGAAGATTTACCGGTAAAGTTCTTGAAAGAACTGGTCAGCGAACTGTGCAAACCACTAGCGCATGCATTCAATTCGTCATTTGAATCAGGGAAACTTCCATCCGAATGGAGGGCTGCAAATATATACCCATATACAAGAGTTAGGCTCGATTTAATGTCAATAATTATGGGCATGTCATCCTGAACTCCATCTGCTTTAAAATAATGCAATCTATAATAAAGAAGGTGACCATGAAGTTACTGGAGGAATACCGGTTACTCTCAGAGCTCCAGCATGACTTCAGACAGAGTCGTTTTTGTCTTTCCAGTTTATTACTCTCCACAGAGCATTGGACAAAGATAGTAGGGTTGACGTCCTCTTTGCTGATTTCTAGTAGTCGTTTGCCAGTGTCCCACAAAAACTTCTTATCTTTAAATATATGAAATTGGAATAAGTGGAATGCTTCTGACACGGATCGCCGATCTTCTTACAAGAAGATTGCAAACTGTGTGCATTGACACCTCGAAGAAAACACCATCTCCGGTTCTAAGTAGCGTCCCCAAAGGCTCCGTTTTAGGGCTTTTACTCTTCTTAGCATACATCAATGACTGTGTTGACGACCTGGGTTGCAGCACCGTTATGTTTGCAGGCGATGTTTTATTTTGGAGAGTCATCAGATATGATGTCAACAGGCATGCCTATCAAGAGAGTCTCAACCGTCTTAGCAGCTCGTCAGCTCATTGGTTCTTAAGTTTAAACGTTGGGAAGGGTGTGGTCTTAAGATTCCATACCAGAAGGCCAGTGCGGAGGATGGTTCCTACAAAAACATTTTCAATGGGCAGCCCCTTTCGATTGTGGAGGAACAGAAGGACCTCGGAGTTCTAATAAATTCCTCTTTCAAACCATCTTCACAATTAAAAGTTAGCTAAACGCGCGACACAGGTCTTATTTGCGCTCAGACGAGGATTTGTACCGATTGCTAGGGAACTATTCTGAAAAATCTACGGAGAATTTGTTCGATCTCACTTGAAGTATGCTGTTCAGGTCTGGCGTCCATGGTGTTAAAAGGATAAGCTACAGCTAAAACGCATGCATGCGAGGGCTACGAAGATGTTCAAGAATCTTAATTATATGCCTTACGAAACCCGATTGGTTGAACTTGATTTGTTTCCTCTCAATTACAGGAAACTACGTGCTGAACTCACCCAAACCTAACGGATTGTTAGAGGCTGCGAATTTTCCCTAGAATTTGCTGACTTCTTCGAATTGGTTTGGACGGAACATCTGTGGGGTCATCCCTTAAAACTGCGGACGTCAGACGGAACACCTTTTCACAGAGGGTCATTCGAACATGGAGCAGACTCCCTGAAGAGGTGGTACTTTCAGAATTCATTGATACATTTGCAAACTAGATTATGATTTGCTAAGAAACTATTGCACATAAAATGAAGGTTATGTCAGTAATGGCGGCTTTAGACTCACCCACACATATCGATGATCCTACAGTTAAATTTATCATATGCATTGTTGTAAACGTTTATTCTTTTGCCATTTTTGAATGTGAATAGGGAGCTAAAGTGTGAAAGCCTAATTCCCTCAATAAAGTGACATATCTAATATTCAACTCTCACCTGTTGCTCCTTAAAGCTGGTTTCTTCCTATCGGCCACACCCCGGGTGACCACCATGACTGAGGGGCTAAACAATGTGAGGATCTCCGGTGTTATATGTGGTTCCACAACCGGTATGTCTAACTCTTGAAATTTCCACCACCCTATTCCCATCTCGAAAGTTCTACGGCGAACCTGACAGCAATTCCGTAAGCGGCCAAGGCTAACATTGGTTGCTTTCCCACTAAAAACAAACCGTGACCCAAGGTGGAGTTCAACGGTCGCCTGGGATGTACAAACATCCCTATTAAGGGACAGCAATGCTTGCCTCCTCGCGGAGGTAGAGCTAGAAAAGATGCCCTAAAAATATTGGGTCTCACGTCTTCTGCAGCCAGTTGAGGTTCGCAGATCGCAAAATACGTGGGCGTTAATCTCAAACAAACAAAAATATCCCCGTACCCATCACGCGCGCCAGACTCTCAGGGCTGCTCTAGAAGGCCTGCTCACACTAGCAACCTGGAATGTTTGTTCCCTTTTAGATATTCCGTTAGCAGCCGACAAGAACAGAGGACGGCGCTAGTCGCTCGGGAACTGGCACGCCAAAAGGTGGATATTGCTTCTCTCAGCGAGACCCAATGCTCTGAACAGGGTCAACTGGAGGTGGTGGGTGCTGGCTACAACGTCTTCGAGAGTGGCCGGCCAAAGGCAGAGCAACGCGACGCTGCGGTCTCCTTTGCCATCTGGAACGACATCGTGGGACGTCTGCCCTGTTTTCCGCAGGGTATCAATGATCACCTGATGAGCCTCCGCCTGCCTCTTTGGGGAGACAAGTTCACCAACAGCATCATCAGTGCCTACGCTCCCCAATGATGAGCTCTGATGCGGCAAAGGGACAAATTCTACGAGGACCTGCATGCCCTGCTGGCCGCTGGGCCGAAGGTGGACAAGTAATTGTCCTTGGTTACTTTAACGCCCGCGTCGGGACGGACCACCCTGCCTGACAAGGAGGGCTTGGTCCCCATTGTTTCGGAGGCTGTAGCGATAGCGGCCTCCTTCTTATGCGAACCTGTGCGGAATACCATCAGCTCCTGACCAACACCTTTCTCTGCCTTCTGACGCTGGAGAAGGCCACGTGGATGCACCCTCGGTCTAGACGCCGGCAACTGCTGGACTATGTTCTCATACGGAGGCGAGATCGACATGACATCCTGGTAACCAAGGCGATCCGCAATGCCAATCTTTGGACGGATCACCGCCTTGTGATCTCCCAGATGAGGCTCCGACTTCAACCACGACGATCGCCCTAATGTGAGTGACAGGTAAATAAATCCTCTTTTGTTAAATTTGCTTGCTCAATGTTTTGATTTCAGCAACAAAATAACCCAGAAACCGGAGAACCAGCATGCTGCAGATGATAACACCACCATGGAGACACTATGGTGTCAACTGAAAACTTCATCCAGTTCACCGCCCTCGAAGTCCTCGGGTGCGAACGCCGTCAACACCAGAAATGGTTTGATGGCAATACGCTGACATCAGCCAACTATTCGCGGAGAAGAATTGACTAAACGAAGCCTACATGGAACCTCGGACTGACGCTACAAAACTAGCATGTTTTAAATGCCGCCACCTTGTACAGCAATGGCTGCGGGAAATGCAGGATGCCTGGATGATCCGAAAGGCTGAGGAAATCCAGGGGTATGCGGACCGCAATTAAATTAAAAACATCTTCAAAGATATCAGGATCATCTAAGGCCCCTGCATCAAGGCAACCGCATCGCTGCTCAGCTCTGAAGGCACAACACAGCTGACAGAGAACTCCAAAATTCTGAATCACTAGGCCAAGCACTTCAGAAATGTCCTTAATTGCTCATCAGCCATCTCTGATGCTGCCATTGATCGGCTCCCTCAAGTGGACATGAAAAATGACCTGGATCCGCCACCTTCCCTACCAGACACCATCTGGGCCGTGCAGCAGATTTTCAGCGGTAAAGCACCGGGATCCAACGCAATCCCACCGGAAGTCTACAAGCACGACGGACCCCGGCTGATGGCAGAACTCACAACACTCTTCCAGGAGAAGTGGCGCCAAGGGCAAGTCCCTCAGGATTTCAAAGACGCGACCATTTTCCATCTCTACAAGCGGAAGAGGACCCGGCAACTCTGTGATAATCACAGAGGCATCTCGTTGCTCAACATCGCCGGGAAGATCTTCGCCCGTATCCTTCTCAATCGTCTGCACAGTAACCTAGAGCAGGGACTACTCCCGGAAAGTCAATGTGGCTTCCAATGACACCACGGAAAAACTGACATGATTTTCGCCCCCCCCTACCAGCTATAGGGAAGTGCCTGGAGATGCGAAACCACTTCTAAACTATCTTCGTAGATCTGACGAAAACCTTTAATATGGTGAATCGCGACAGACTGTGGAAAATCATGCAGAAATTTGGAAGTCCTGAGCGCTTCACGCACATGCTGTCCCAGCTTCACGATTGGATGATGGCGCGTCACTGACAATGGGACGGTATCTGAAACACTCACAGTGTCCAATGAAGTGAAGCAGGGCTGCGTTCTGGCCCCAACTCTCTTCACTCTCATGTTTTCTGCTATGCTAATCAACGCCTACATTGATGAGTGCCCTGGTATCCACAACGCCTATAAAACTGACGGGCACTTTCTCAATAGTCAGCGTATGCAGTCCAACGCGCATGTCTACGACTACAGTCCATGACTTCCTCTCCGCACATGACTGCGCCCTTAACACCGGGATGGAGGAGGACATGCAAAGGAGCATGGACCTCTTCGCCGCGGGCTGCGCCAAAACGGTGGTCAGACACAAACTGCTACACAGCGCTGAATACACTGCTCCCCAAATCAATGTCAACGGCAATCAACTCAAAAATTTAGAAAAGTTCGCTTATCTTCGGAGCACGCTGTCACGCAACATCCAAGTCGACGACGAGCTTGCTCAATGGATTTCCAAAGCCAGTCAGGCCTTCGATCGGCTGCAGGCCTCCATGTGCAGTAGCCATGGGGTTCACCTGAAAACCAAACTGAAGATGAAAAAGTCCGTCGGCTTGACGACGCTCCTTTACGGAGTGGAGACATGAACATTCTACTTGAACCAAGCCAGGAAGCTGAATCATTTCAATCTCAGCTGCCTCGACAGAATACTGAAGCTGAGATGGCATGACAGGATCACGGACACAAAGTCCTGGAGCGGACCGGAATCCTCAGCATCCATGCCATGCTGAGGCAAGTGCAACGGCGATGGACCGGTAAGAATGGACGAGGAGCGAATACCCAAACAACTTTTCTTCGTAAATGTCCCTATGGGTGCTCGCCGACAGGGAGATCAAAAAGGATGCTACAAGGACACTTTGAAGAAATCGCTGAAGCAACTGCAAAGCAATCTGGTGACCTGGGAGGACCTCGCCCAGGATAGACCGGCATGGAGAAGATCCGTGAAGACCGGTTCAGCAATCTATGAGGCCAACTGGATCGCCGCCGCCAAGGCCAAAAGAGCGGCACGAAAGTCACCAGCGCCCCGGACCAACACCGTCGATGCCCAGGCCCTGCCAACGTGCCCTAGCTGTCAACACATCTTCCGCGCGCGAATCAGCCTGGTTGGACATCTTCGGACGCAATGCCCCAACAATCTGACAATTCAAACTTCTACGGCAAATTCTGCCAACCCTCCTTCAGACTCCCCCACCCTCACTCCTGGCATCAATTCAATTACTCCCACCACCATGGAGACCACATCCTAATACTCATCACCTGCTACCCCCACCATCTCCACTACCACCGCCTTCGCCTTCATTACCACCACCACCATCATCAGCGATGGGGACTCTCTTCTAACCTGTCCTCAATGCGACCGCACATTTACCTTACGCATCGGCCTGGACAGTCACTTGCGAATCCATCGACATGCCATCTGCTTCTTCGGCCACATTCACCGCCCCAGTACTAGTGATGGGGACTCGGTACTAAGCTGTCTTCATTGCGATCGTACATTCACCTCACACATCGGCCTGGTCGGTCACTTGGGAATCCATCGCACAGAGACTGGCAAATTAGTGCCTGGAGCACCAACACACAGTAGAGACCGCTGCCTCCAGTGCCCTCACTGCATCCGCTCATTCACTCACACCATGGGCCTGCTTGGTCACATGAGCATTCACCAAAGTAGAATCCACCGCGATACCAACACATCTAACACATCTTACGCACCCGTAAACACTGCCCATAGTCATTTCAGGAACGCGCCTACCATTACCAGCTGCAAAGTCCCCCAGACTCCTGACCTATCGTATCCTCAGTCACCACACAGCACATCACGCGTCGGCATTGCAGGTCACTTATTAATTCATCGCACAGAGACCGGCGAACTAGTGCCAGGAGCACCAACATACACCCGCCGCCCCCGACTCAACTGTCCACACTCCACAGGCGCATTCAAACACTGCATGGGCTTATTAGGTCGCATGCGTCTCCATGAAAACCTGTGTTAGAAACCCGCCGGCTATACAACAGCACTACACCTCGCCTCATCAGTCTTTGCACCTCAAGTGATCCCACGCAACACCAAAAAACATGTTCTCAGTTTGCATAGCTCATTTAGAGGAAAGTATGAGCCTCGAATACCTTTTCCATGTGGCTCCTCTGCTGCATATGTGATCTGAACTCGAAAAATATCACAGGGCATTGAGCGCCGTGGGTTGAACCTTGCTAACTAACAAGAACACTCAAATTTCGTAGTCAGTTAAATGTGTGTTGTGTGGAGTGGCTGACTGGTGGTTTGAGTGAGGCTGCGATGGCTCCTTCTTAACGTGACTCCTGGCTATCTTATACATGTGAGATGTGAGCCTTTCAACCCCCCCGTTGTGTGAACTCCTGGTGCTTGTGTTTGGGTGACCATGTTGTATACGTAGTTCGCGTAGATGAGGTTACCAGCAGCCGCGCCCATTTCCGTATCAGACAACTGACCAGCTCGGACAGTGGTTTGATTTTGTTGGTGGGGGGAGAGAGTGAGGTCGACGGCTCAGCGCATTTTTCTCACATATCAACAATCTGACGCGTTTAAAACTATCACGGTGCCCTAAAAAGCCATAACTTGGAGGTTGCCGACTGACAAGATATTGCGGACTGCGTGGTCAGCCCAGTGTGTGTTTGTGGAGGCTGGTGAACCAGCGCCTGGGGCTCCGACATACAGTCAACGTGCCCACCTCCACTGCCCTCACTGTTCCCGCACATTCACACATCGCAAGAGCCTATTCGGACACATGCACATGCACAAAAACCTGCGGTAAACCACCGGAGGCTAAACTACATCAGCACACACTATCTACACCAATACATCGACAACACCCTCACAATCACCATTTACCAGAGTATAGCACGGTTTGCTAGAAACCGTGGCTGGGAAGGCTGCCAATTTGACGCTTACACCAGACCACGCCGTTGGCTCAGTGTATGTGCTGTGTATGTCAAGTGGCTGAACAGTGGACTGGGAGTCAGACGGCAATGGCTGCTCCATATCCCCTGAGTTAGTGAATCCTGGTGTGTGCGTTATGGGGACCAGGTCGTGCTGTGGCGCGCGAAGACGGGTACGCCGATCCGTCAGCCAATGCGCCCACTCCCACATTAGGCAACTGACCGGCTCGGACAGTGGTCTGATTTTGGGGGTGGAGGAGAGAGTGAGGTCGATGGCTCAGCGCATGTTCCTCACTATAAACAATCTGACGCGCTTGAAACTATCATGGTACGCTAAAAGCCGTGGCTTGGAAGGTTGCCAAATGACGAGATAACTCGGACCCCGTGGTCAGTCAAATGCGTGTTTTGT